>VCRD01001421.1:0-49271 GCA_006783055.1 Trinorchestia longiramus
CCCCCCGCCACCCCAACGCCAACCCCGCCACCCACAACGCCACTCAAATCCAGAGATGAGAACAAGGGTTTTGTTTAGTTTGATTGTGACTCCCCCTGAGCAAGTGATACCAGCGGCAATCCAACATAAACATAATTAAAATATTTGAGCAAATCAGAAATAATAATCTTAAATGAGTAACTTCGCTTCCAAATTTCAGGGAGAAAGGCTTTTAAAAGGAGTTGAAAACAAGAACCTTGGCTGGAAAGGAAAGTGAATGAAAATAGACGGGGCGTTATAATAACAATACAACTATTTTGTCCACTTGCTTTACTGGTAGTTGGAGTAACAGAAGTCATACCATAAATAGGTCACGAAATACAATAGTTATACTTGAGCGGGTATATTATTTGAACTCATACATTTAATTTATAATTATCTTACTCCCCTCTTGTTGGCAAAGACGTAGTGTCGTAGATAGAAGTCTGGTTACATAACTTAGCACTTACATTGTTTTTCTACTTAGTTAAAAGATGTGCACTATATATTCATAAGGGCAGAGAAAATTTAAAAATAAATCATTGATTCCAGATGCACTGGTACATTTCTTGAAGATCACGAGGACAGCCAATGAGTAGGAAGTTAATTCAGAAGGGTAATATTCTTGAATATCCCATGTAATATTCCTGAATTAAAAAATAATAATCACAGAACAAATCGAACATTGATCCATTCAGAAGTGTTGGTACAGTTTCAAAACATAAAAAATTAGCAAGCCATCCAGTATATAAGTCATACGTGGAACAATTACCTATAGTATAGAAGCGAGGCTCTGCTTTGTATCCACCACTGCACAGTGACAGCAGCAACAATTGCAGGTCATCCACCAGAAACGAACAATTCAACCGATTCCATTTCTTGACTGGCTTCAGTCCCCTGAGCTCGGCACCCAATTTCCAATTTGCCCGGTGGCCAGTCCTCTATTTGTTCCAATCACAATCGCGAGCTTCGAAGATCCTCTTACAGCAACTGGCTTGTAATTGCAAACCAGATGCGTCAAAACAAATAAACAAATAAACGGCAACGTGCGCACACGTGAAACTTGTTAGACCGCGTGCCCTAAAACAGAGTTAATTCAGTGGGTGCACTCAACACAATGCTTCTTGGGTCAGAAAACTGAGCGTGACAAACCTTTCTCCTGAAGTGTATCGCAGGCTGGAGTGTGCTGCAGGCTGGAGTGTGCTGCAGGCTGGAGTGTGCTGCAGGCAGGAGTGTATTGCAGACTGGAGTGTGCTGCACGCTGGAGTGTGCTGCAGGCTGGAGTGTGGTGCAGGCTGGAGTGTGCTGCACGCTGGAGTGTGTTGCAGAGTGGAGGGTGCTGCAGGCTGGAGTGTGCTGCAGGCTGGAGTGTGCTGCAGGCTGGAGTGTGTTGCAGGCTGGAGCGTGTTGCAGGCTGGAGTGTGCTGCAGGCTGGAGTGTGCTGCAGGCTGGAGTGTGCTGTCTAAGAAATAGACTTCGCTACGCAATAACATGAGTTGGAAATTACAAACCAACTTCTTCACTACTGCAGAAGATTAAGATACTTACACACCACATCGTCTAGATGGTTTTTTCAGTGTTTATTGTCGACAAATTGAGCTTCAAGACTCACAAATGTTCCTGCTTGCACAAATTTCAGTAAATGTCACATTATTTCTAGCATAGTAGGCCTATACGCATCATATCAGGTCTACTGAACTCTGTAAACCTTTCGGAGATATGAACGCAGGTAATATGTTTGCCACAACTTGCATGGACCAAATAGCAAACTCTAAATAAACAGTTGTCAAGCCTTAGCATCAAAGATACGAATATTTAAGTATTTTTATGTGGCCCAATTGTCCGCAAACAATGTTCTTTCCAAACGTTGTTTGCATTTGTTGGAACAAGTTAGGTGATACAGCAATAGTATGAGAAACTATTTGCTAAATTTTTACTATAAAAGCCGTTTCATCTTTAAATATTTATGTAAACATTTACATGGAAATCCTGACTGCATTAACAAAGAAAAATTTCGACACTACAGTGCAAATTTCGCTTAGGAATTTTAACTTTAAATGACTTAGTATTAAGTGCTCTTATATATTGAGCAATGCTATTTAGCAACGTATTTACTTTAGGCACCAGTCAATTTATTTTAAACGAGTTTTAACTAATTATAGCCTGAAAGCCTTTTATATTTTAGATATAAACCTAGAACCAAAATCCAAAACAATTTAAAATTAGTTTGAAAAAATGATATTCGTGTCTCGGAATGGCCAAGCCAGCCCCTGGATTTGAATCTTCTGAAAATTTATGGAGGCTCTTGAAATTGCAATTTCAAACAGCTAAAGAATATTTGTAAATAAGAATCATATAAAATTCCACCATGTGCATGCAAGAAACTCGTTAAAAACTACATATGAAGACTTGAAGCTGTTAGACAGAACAAAAGCTATGCTACTAGATATTAGTAAAATATGCTAAATATTACTGCATAGGAGGACTTAACTTTATTGTAAATAAAAGTAAATTTATAACAATTATTTTAATTTTCCTTCTTTGCATAAATAGACAAAATTTATTAAAAGATAAATGCAAAGTTTCAACAGTACCCAAAAGTTATTATTCGAAAATCATTATAAAATATAATACGTCAAATACTTTTGCAGCCTCATTCCATCTCTAACACAAAACACAAACAAACAAAAAAAGCAAAGCGACTTCTTGACTCTACAAAAGGTTTCAGTACGAAATGCAATCGTAAGAATGTGTGGGAAAAATTTGCAAGAGTCCTGGAATAGAGTCATAAGTCTACGGACTATCAGCCTAGCGTTAAAGTGTGTATTTGAAGACGTTCTTAAGACCACACAGCCAAAAAATAAAACGTCGTCAGCGGTGCAGAATGATTGTTTGTTGACTGTTTATGACAGGATACTTGTTAACACAGAGTAGGTAAGCCAAGCTAAGTTACGTTAGTCTAAGTCAGAGGAGGTGAGGTTAGTTTGAGTTACTTCAAATGAGATGAGATTTGATTTATTGAGGTTAATATTGATGAAAAATAGGACTAAAATTAAGTTAAAACTACGAATATAGGTAAATTTAGTGTTAGCTTGCATGCTGGGTCAAATGAGATGAGGTCAGATAAAGCTATACGGTTCCGATAATCCAAAACATGAAAATACTTGAAAATAGGCAAGAAAATTAGGCTTGCATTCCTAAAAGTCAGCTATGACTATTATTATTACCAGTATTGTTATTATAATTAATGTTATCATTACAAAAATAAAAATTAATTTAGAGACCTCATGCCACAACAACAAAATTCAGGACCACAGTTTGAAATGTTCCTCTATGTAAGAATAGCTTTCCAGATTTGATTTTGAATTTGTCATGTTCAAACTCTAATTTCTGAATACTCGCTTCTCTTACAAGAAAAAAAATTCAGTGTATTAATGTGTGAATGAGCTATCAAACATTTTTTGAGCGAATTACATCATCCATCTTAACAGGCATTGATTTAACATGATTTTTCAGTTTCGGTAGCTTTAATTTCTACCTCAACTGTAGCAGTCATCGACTCATATTATTCAATGATGATCAAGAAAGCGATGAGGCTCTATGTTCCTCTCAAGCTTCTCCATAAATTCTCAATGGCCTTTAAATCTGGAAATTGCAGTAGCAATTCAACGTGCTGAAATGATCCTTCTTCGTGCGCACAGGACCAATTTTGGGTGATATAATCTCGGTGAATGCGAACATTGTTGTTCTGAAATGTTCCATCACCATCAGCAAAATTCAAATTTTTTGAGAAGCGAACTTGGTCATCCAGGGTCTGCAAATACCTGAGGGACGTCACCTTGTTGCTGTAGGTGGTCGAAGATCAATGTCAAACTCATGTAAAATATTTACAGATCACCACACTGTTTTAGATGCTCGCACAATAGGAACAACGGATAATGGATCCACTTCCCCATGAGGTTCTTGTCACACTCTAATGAATGCATTACTAGAAATGACAGTAAATCTCTATTCATCGGACCACATAACACGTTCTGTGTTGCTTAGTTTTTATGATCGATGGCAAACTGAAATAGTATTTCAGATTTATTGTACACAAAAGTGGTATTCTGGTTCATGTGTAAGTGTATGCATTCATTTTTTCAGCCCGTGTCGCATAGTCATCGGAGAAATCGTTTAGGACCATTATTATACTTGCTGGTTAACTATTACGTCGACCTGCGTGAATTTTCTTTCGCACACTTCAGAGAACGCCTGTCTCCATCATCAAAGATAATTAGTGATGCTTACCGTACTTCTTGCAAGATGAACCGACCTCGCCGTCCTGTTTCTAGTGCTCAATTGCTTTCTGTATAATCTTCATGTCTGACATAAAGACATCACGCTTTGATTTGTCATTTTCTTGGTAGGCAACAATGTGTCCTTTATCACATGGAGTAATGTCATTTCCAGGCCTGTTCATTCCTGTAGCTTACAAAAATATTAAGGCAGTTATAACATTTAGACAAGGTGTTTCCATCGTCTGACATACTTCAAAATGTTGTCATACGGGTTTCCTGTAAATGAAATATTTCCGAAACAAAGGTCAAAAAATGTATTAAAAATCAGTGAGCGGCTTCTTTTGGCCAGACAATATCTCTCGTTTCCTTCAAAAATTAATTTACTCTCCACATTGAGATAAATTATTAGCAATCGCACTTTGGAGCCCTCTTTACCGTGGAGGTCTCCACTTTGTCCTAAAGTTTTCCACATGTCCATGGAAATCGTTCGCCTCACTCTGGCAGTCCCTAATCTTACCCCGAAAATCCCTCCTGACTAAGAAAGTGCCCCCACCTCGCCCTTCAAACAAACTCCTCACTTCCAGAAGCCAAAAGAACAACATAGAGTTCCGAGAGTAGTGACCTGCGATAAAGTTGACACAAGTGCTGGACCGTCACCCTCAGCGAGTCAGGAAATAGAGAGCAGCATAATAAAGTAGCTGCCAGGCCCCTTTATTGCTGGCACTGAGCCCTGACAGCAACTCTTGTCGTCTCGGACAGCATTCCAGCTACTGAGGCATTCTTGGATTGCTTCCAAAAATAGACGAGGACCCGCACAGTCTAAGACGTTTTATTTTTTTTATGTACGCCATGGTGATACTGTCACCGTTCCAGTAAGGGTTAGCTGAGGAAACTGTAAGAAGAGTGAGGGTAGAGGAAAAATAGTTTGGAAAGGTGGGGTAGAATGTGGGCAGAGCGGCGGCAAGGAGACGGCCGGAAAAGAGTAGACTGGGACAGCATCATCGAGTTCGGCCTTGCTCAAAATACGCATAGTGATTCCTCCCCTTTGTTTCATGCATGCACGAAAAGAATGCATATTCATTGGTGTTGGTATTTTGATACATACCTAATTATTAATTAATTATTTTTTAACAATTCACTTTTCACAAAACAAATACCGACGGCACCTGAGAAAATAAAGGAATTTTCTGGTAGCATTGTGCCCAAAAATGCTAAGTTCAAAACGTGATTTTCCTGCCGGTCTCTTACATGAAAAGTTATTCCCACAGGCTAAATTTAACTCGGAGTTAGTAAATTGCTATGGCAACCACCCCAGAGGCCTCAAATTTTTGTTATCACTGATCACACGAGCTAAACTTTAAAAATCTTTTGAAAGAAAATAAACGCACACAAATACAACAAACTAGCTATCTCCCAACGTTCCTGCATTGGAGCAGTTACTGAAAGTCATATACAAAATCTATTGATTGAGCGCATAACCATGTTTTATTCAAGTTTATAGAAATACACCTTACCCCTTTGTAAGCTTACTGATTTTATTCAACGAATAGTAAAGAGCAAGGCTACATAATATACAATACCTGAACCGTAAGGTCGTTCTTTCAGATAAATAGCGAATCTTAAGATACATTGGAATATAATTTTGGCCCTCTATGAACAAC
The DNA here is from genome assembly GCA_006783055.1 of Trinorchestia longiramus. NCBI lineage: Eukaryota > Metazoa > Arthropoda > Malacostraca > Amphipoda > Talitridae > Trinorchestia > Trinorchestia longiramus. The sequence continues at coordinate 5,960 of VCRD01001421.1, forward strand.
TCTAGATCTCATTCTGTTTTCTACAGTATTCAAAATTTTCTGCAAATGGCGATAGTGCAACCAAAGCGCTCCTGTAATATCTCTGCTGCGACATAATAGCTGTTGTGACAGCGTCATCGCACTGCTTCTGAGGTACGGCGCTGCAGCTCCGAGTCTTGGAAATATAGGTTTCCTCCTGCTCACTCGGACACAAACTATACTCTGGGCTGCAGACAGATTTACCTCCTCGAGAGGACGGAACCTCAGAATAAGTTGTGGGAATTATCTCTTCACTCAAATTATGGCTTGTAGGATAATGCCTCATTTCCAGAGACTAGGAGCTGAAGTATCATACGAGTACAAACTCAATTGAGAGCGTCGTATCTCACAGAGCAACGTTGAACCTTCTTGTCGCTTTCTGCTCCCTGATTTTCTTCTTCAACTTCAAGGCTCTTAATAACATTAAAATTTCAAGATACTGTTAGGCAGACCAGCGAGGTTTCTTTCTTAGGAAATATCTCAAAGGTAGTTCAAAGCACTTTAAAAATTTATTTCATGTGAAATGGTTTCAATGCTGTAGCATTCTTGGAGACCAACATGTACATATACACTCTCTGGTATCACAGCTGGACCATCAGTTGTGCCTCATCATTACAAGAATAGAATGTGGTAACAGATTGAGAGAAGTTGGTCATTCTTTAGTTGCGGTTATGCTTGCGTTGGATCTTTTCACCGGACAGTCGTCCACATCACCAATACCATTAGAATTGTTACATTTTATTTTGTTTCATGTCGTGATGACGTTGCTCTTTTAAGAAATATAACATAACACTATCAGGGTTATAATTAACTTACAGATAAAGACGGATTGGGAGGCAATGGTGCGCAGGGTTGTCTGCTTGGATTGAATGATAGTCAAAAATTCAACCAATGATAAAAAGCCTAGAGATTTCGTCCCCAAAAATGAGCAATTGTCAAGGACTAGTCCATACTATTGTCACGTTTCAGTCACAGTAGCTTCCCTATCTTGCTATCATAGCCCTAAACTTAAAAAAGAATTGTTCCAGCATTGCACATCATTAAATACCTCTCATACATGTGTCAAAAGCTTAGTCTCCTACTCGAAATCTCTAGTATAGTTTGGTGAATAGTTCTTTTGAGCAGCATATTATGAATAAAGAAAACATTCTTTCCTCTGAAGAAACACAAGTTGACTTCATACGAATATTCAAGAATGGAATATCAATACATTTCATTTCATATATTAGAATTGAAATTCCAAGCGGTAGCTAAATTCCAGCTTACTGTGCGTTTAAACCTGTTCATTTTAAAAACAATATCACTATCAGTCTTTTCCTACTTTTCAATATAAATGTAGTTATCATCATTATCATATTAATATAGATAATAGCAAGAATGATAGAAGTTAATGTGATCAAAATATTCACGGAAATAATATAAATAAAAACTATTGCTGTCATACATGAGATTATAATTGCTCCAATCAAATATTGTGTCCTGTCGTTGGTAATGCATTCTCAATTAATTTATTCTGGAGCTTAGAGCTTTTAGTAGTGGCATTTTTAACTAAATTCAAAATTTCGCACTAGGTATGCTACAAACATGTTAAATATAATCCATGGAACCATCTGGCTATACCTTAACAATTATTTACTGTGTTTAGGTTCTGCAATGCCACAAACTTTTTGGGAGAGGGAACTTGAGGCCAAGCTGAAGCTGTTTGGTTAAATCTCTTCACAGTTTAATTACATGCGAGAATATTTGGCATCTGACAAGGGATGAGGGTGGGGGAAATTTAATTCTGATTCCCCTTTGAATCTGTTGATGCTCTAGGAATGACAAGCGATGACTTTTACTCAGTGAGTGGAGAATTTTGTTTGAAATGGTGACTGGGGCTGCGTAGTTTAGCCATTTGGAGGATGCCACCTTTTGAAATGAAATATTGTTGCAAATGACAATCCATGCCACTTTATATAGATCTCCGACGCCTGTGATAGCATAGATTTCCTTGTTTCATTAAAAACAGCGATTAAATAATTTTATGAATTATTGTTTTAGTATCATTATCGATACATCATACTGTAATTTAACCAAGCCTGAATGTATCATTCACAGTGCATTACTTAGCTGCTGCTGGAGAATAACTTAATCATCCAGGGAGAGCTATTTTAGAAATTGTTTGCTCATCTGTTTTTTGAATTGTGAGTCTGTTCGCGTGTTTTTCCTTTATGTTATTACTAGATAGTTCCCGTGCAAATTCCAAGATTTAAAAATAATAAAAATTAAGGATTTTTCGATCCATAATTGTGTTCTAATTTTGATTAGATTTGAATCATTTGTAATTATTAAAAAGACGATTGTATTAAAGATTTACTACGAATTATTGTGTTTTAAATGAATATTTTTCATGAATATATACAGAACTTTTAGTTTGTATCTTATTTACGAAAAACATGGCCGTAAAAATTTTACGTTAAAAAGTTTAAAAGTGATCAAATTAAAGAGTCAAAGTTATTATTTATGTTGTACTCTGATTTCAGTTCAATAATTTTTCTTCAGTAATGCATTGGAAAAAATGAGACGGACACCCACAGATACAGAGTGATGGATATCCACTGTATTATTTAAGTAGATATCCTGATGCCTGTTTGAGCCTCTTTCAACTGTAACCTACGACATGTATCTCAATTTTCACTTTCACTTTTCCGCGTTCTTCTGCTTATAACGTTACATGTTATGTTTCCAGTTTGTGCATTTGATTAAGTAACGTCCTCTGAGCAATTTTAGTTCAGTTCTTTATGTACTGTGGCATTTAAATCGAGTGCTTGTAAGAGGCATTTTTCGTTTCAGTCATTTCCTTCCATTGTTTTCTCAAAAACCTTATTAACACTAAATGTTGAATATCGTTTCTTGAGAATTAAGTTTCCATGGTGAGTTTCAATTAATTCAAGAATTTCTTATACAAAATTGGATGAAAATTTCTACCAGATTTAAGTCAATTCTCTAAATTAATCACACCTTGCCTTTCAGAATCACTTGAGCCAGGCTACCTGCCCAGCCCTAGAGCGAGTAAACAGTTTCCTGGTGTTCCTACTGATGCACATGCCTAATCTCTGCAAAGCAGTCATCACAGACTTTTTAAAAATCGTACAGTTTTGTAGCAGTTCATGCTGGAACTGCTGTTGGGTTTATGACGGATGTTAAGCATTAACTTCAGAGTCTGTGAATTGCTCTTGAGAAACATAATGGTCGTATGTGAGTCATCATCAATATCTTGTTCATTTAAGTAATCAAATCGCTTTTCTTCTCCAGGTGCTAGTATGCTTCTCGAACCAGCTAAAAAAAATCATTATGACAGTATAAAAAGTTCAGAAAATATTTCAAGAACCCCTTGTTATAGCGACGTCGGGTTCACAAAAAAGTTTCTGTGAACTTTAAATTAAACTTAAGCCGGCAGCATAATCGCCTTTCTGAAACAAAAAGGATTTATTGTTCACAGTATATCTTCTTTAATTCCGAATAACATACACTGGCACTCAGGGTAGTTGTTATTCCTACGTCGTGCTGCCTGCTATCATACATTTTTGATATAATAATGAATGTTACAACAACACCCATCCTACAAGCCCTAATTCTGCAGCCCCAATCACACTTGTTGCGCATACTGAATGCTGTCAATCCAGAATCTGTATTCAGGGTGCAGCAACATAACTTCCTTTTCTCGAAGGAAGTCCCTCATATAAAAAGGAAGTTCTGCTGCCGCACCCAGCATATTTAAACATTGCAAGTCAAATAAAGTTTTGCAAGTCCAAAAGCATGCCAAAGATTTATTTGTGCTGCATTATTCACTGCATTGTTAATGCGTGAGGCTATGCAGTTGTTCAAGATCAATAATTTACTACTAAACAAAATGAAATTTTCATCATTGTGTCAGAAAAGTGTGAACTCATGTTGGGTAATTTCGATGTGGTGAAAATAAAAATATTCTTTTATTTTTTTTAAAGTAGCTGTAGTTGTGAGATATAGGTTCACTGATTCCACTTCGGCATGGGACTTCGGTATTGAAGCAAGAATGGGCCAAACGGCTCGTTTCTATTGCCTTATTCTATTCTATTCTATAAAAAGTGAAATTGAAGCCAAAATTGAGTTTTCTTACCTAAAATTAGGGCATAATTAGCCTATTGGAGGTACTCCGTATAACTCATGACAGTAAAACCATGCCCATATTTCTACGTGGCCACCTCTACCGTCCCCAGTGAAGCTTAAAATTGAGTGTTCGTAGGTGAGGATGTGTTGTCATCTTGCGTAAAGTTTCAGCGATCCCAGTAATAAAATGTATGCAACATCCAGAAGCAGACGTTGATGTGTGGATCATCCAGACGTGTTTTGTCAAACATGTGGTGAATACCCATTGAAATAAAGTAGAAAACCTATTTCTGGCTTAATAAAAAAGGCCTATCTGGATTATTTTAGTGTTCAGCTGGAAGACTGGAATAAATCTTGGGCTCCACATAATGTATGTAAAACATACGTTGAACATTTACGACACTGAACAATTTATAAGAGGAAGGACTTAAAGTTGGCAGTACCAATGATTTAGTAGGCACCACAAACTTATGTTGACTGCTGTTTCTTTTTCGTAAATATCCCAGGCATCAATTGAAATCATCGACACAAATTGACATATCCTGATCTAGAATCAGGAAAGAGATCTGTTCTAAATTCTGAAGAAATACTTATTCTATTTATATATTCTATCCCACTATATAATAATACCCAACTTGTTGCTTGCTTAGTTCGTCCCTCTGTCACGCTCTTGAGGATTTAGATAGGAGGAAATTCGTCTACAAATAACAAGATGAGATACCATGAAATTTCATCTCTAAGTTACGATGGCAAATATAGTTTCTGGAACATATATTCGAAAGTCAAAATACTTTATTAGAGCTTTTGATCTTGTCGTACATAAGCTATTTCGCATATTTTTTCAGCAGAATTTATTCGCAGCTGTTGAATCTTCGCGCGGAGTAGAGGCCAAATATTTGGAATACAGGCCCCTGGTTTAATTATACACAGTTTGTTGCTTGCTTGCTTGCTTGGTCCGTCTTTCTGTCACGCTGTTAAGGATTTAAATAGGAGAAAATTCGGTAGGATATACACGTATTGTAAGTATTGTATTGTGGATAAAAAAACACAGTCATCAGTGTGGAAACTCCTTCAATATGAAAGGCCTTCACAAAGCCCGCGTCCGCTGGCAAATAAAATGAAATAATTCAGTAAAAAACACGTGAATTTTCACGTGTGGGTGAACTTGTATAATAATACGATTGTGATAATGTATCTATGTGTGTTACACTCTTCATCAATAAATTGGGTTATCTATGCTACACCTTGATAATAAACCTCCACTCTTAAAGATTACAAGAAATTTGTAAATAAGGGCCATGCCTCATCTTACTTATTTGAATTATGAACGCTCTTTTGAGTGTTAAAATCATGATAGTACCTTAATTTAAAATAACCAGTTGGCAGTTATTCCACTATATAATAATCCACAGTTTGTTGCTTGCTCGCTTGCTGGATTGCTCGCTTGCTGGCTTGGTCTGTCTTTCTCTCACGCTCTTGAGAAATTAGATAAGTGAAAATTTGGTATGGCATACATGTATTGTACGTGTTGTATTGTGTACAATACAAAATTTACAATACATATCATATTTTCTCCTATCTAAATCCTTATAAATGTGACAGAGAGACGGACCAAGCAAGCAATACACTGTGCATTATTATATAGTGGAATAGAAACAATGATCTGCTACCCTTTTTCTCTCAGGAATGTGACGTGTCAATCTGTAACGATATGAGAGAACTTGAATTGATTTGTTAAATATATACCAGATGAATGACGCCTGTTTCTGACAGTTCAAATTCAGTTTAAATATGTTTTTCTATACAACGATAACTAACAAGGCTCAACACCCATTGATCATTTCACCAGCATGAAAGGGAAATATAAAACATTATTCATGAAAATTAAATATGAATATCATCAGTGGGTGATTCGTATCAATTTAAAAATAATAATACATCCTGCTTGGACAACAATGAGATGTACAAAATATCCTAAGTTTTTACTGTATGACTTTGTGACTACAGAACTAAGAGGATCAGGTCTGGATGACCAAGAATTAGCCTTTAAGAAATGTCATAAATGGTGGACAACAGGACTTAATTAACGAATTTTTGGTTACCGAAGAGAAATCCTATTTCTACCCTTGCATGTCAACTTGATGCTCATGAAGGAATATGTGAAGGCTTTAAATCGAACCGCAGACAAACCGAAACCCGGTTCACAAATAAGGCAACTTATTATGGATCCACAATTTACCGCGTCAATGATGAAAATTGATTCTAGCGCTTGGTGTTTATTTGTTCAGGTACAAAAAAAATCTTGGAAATCATATGACAGAAAAAACGTAAAATTTTGAGAAAATATACTTTTCAGCTTTCATATTTTCGGTGGTAAGATTAACATAAGAGTTCACGACGTCCACGACCACTTAGACCGGTTAACAGAAAGCCTAGATGATTTTAGGGAAGAACAGGGGGAAAGATTCCATCAAGACATTAAAACTATAGAAGATCGATATCAAAGAAAGTGGGATAACCACATGATGGACGACTACTGTTGGAGTCTACAGCGAGACTGTCCTGGTAAACATAACGCTAGAAAGTCGAGTAAAATAAAATTTGTCCAAGATAAGTCATGAATATTTATCTACTTTGTGCGAAAAAAATACCTTTCTTCTTATTGTTTGTTATCTAACAGGCTATTGGAGCAAATAGTAGTAGGATTAATGTGAAATGCACATAATTTGTCTTATAATTTATAGATTCTTTTCTCTCTTACGTCAATGAAAAGGGAATCAAAAATTAGATACAATGGACAAAACCTAACGGCTATGATGGATCCTGTACCTAAAACTTTACCCAGATATAGGCAAAAAGTTGCAATTATCAAAATATCTCATGGGCTATGTTATTACTTGCTAAATTATTATCTAACCACTAAGAAAAACAAGCGTGAGTGTGAACGTTTATTTTGTACGTTGGCTGCACCTCAGAATTGAAATACTTGGAAATATTCTGTAGGATTCATTTGGGTGACTAGCTTTCCTGGTGATTTACGCAGAAAAAGTTGGAGCACTGCACAATGTAGGAAATTATTTACATCTGTTATCGACCCTTTACTCTCATTCTGAACTGCCTCCTTCTACAGGATTGTAAGCTCAGCTCGCTCGCTGCGGTCACTTCAACTCCAACACACAACTCCAACTTCGTCTAAGTTTCTTGAAGTTTGGGGAGTTTTCCAAGTTTGTGTTCTGAAAGGATGCCTTGTACAGGAAACTTTGAAAGGAAGCCTCGAGCTTGAGTTCACTAAACTCTTCGAGTCAAGAAAGAAGATTACTCGAGCAGGGCCACGATTGACAAGAAGGACTTGCCCAAGTGCAAGCTCTTGAGTTTCATTTTTTATTGGATGGAGGCGGACGGAGAGACTGAGGCTCCGTGCGGGCGAGGAGAAACCCAGTGTTCCAAATTGTTCGAATGTATGCAAGATCATGTATAATATCATAATTCAGCTACATTTTCAGAAGACAAAATATTTTAATCCTGTTTTCCTAGTTCAATATCTATTTCTCAACTGTGAATTGCACGAAGCACATCACAGTAGATAATAAAGATGTGCCTGGTTAATAAGAGAAAGACTGGCCTGACAGTCGGTTGCAACACGACAACTTACAGCAAAATACTCCATTCTCACATCCATCATGAACATCACAGTGCTCTTCACACATGCAGGAAAACAAGGTGCATGCAATCACAAAGCACCATAAAATAAAGAAATGAGAACGAAGGGAACCTTCCTTGGATGAAGAAAATGAAGGACACCTTTGCATCCACTTATTTCGACCAATAACCGACTGATGAAACCTAATACGCAGGTTTTGAGCTTAAAATCATCGTTGAAATCCAAAATTTGCAGGAACCTTTTGTTCCATGCGAAACTGTACAGTCACTTTGACGCAGCTACTAGCAAATCTCATAACTCATATTGGAGGGTACACCTAAACTAACCTAACCTTAACTAACCTACCTAAAATTTGTATCACTTTGCTGGATCTGCAATTCATACGTCACGAGTACGAGAAGTCATACTAATGTATTGGATGTGCATGAATCATGATTCACAGTTTATACACCGCCGCTGCTATAATTATTCTCAGGCGAAATAGGATCACATATGGTAGAAATTCGTAAATTATTAAAAATTACATTAAATTCATTTTTTTCGTGTATCTGTTCGCCATTTAACACGAATGAAAAGGGAAAAAGAACATTAGCAGAAATATTAGTGACCGAGGCGTGACTCAATATCCACTTGAAAATATTAATTATTAGTTATTACGTGAAAACTTAAGATAATCCAATGTTGCCAATGAATTTTTAGCAGCGGTAACTACCCAGCCAACGCATGTGCAGATACATGTATGATGAATGATGTTAAAATTCGAGTAAAAATTATCAAAACTTTCCATACAACATTAGCTTAGGATTCTGATGGGAAAAGCAGCAAAAACTTGTGTCTGAAGTGTTAGAAAAAGAAATCATGTAAATATCGACACAGTAAATTCCATACGCACACAAAGAACAACTGGGAAACAATTTTGCAACCACCTGCTCCATCCATTTGAAACCTGCTACTAAGACTCGCTGTACAGTGTCGATTTTACTGTATGAACACGATCAGTCAGGATGGAAACCGATCTACCAATGAGTGTGCTTACGATTATGAATATATCAACTAATAGAAATAGATCTACCAATGTACTCATAAATATGAACAGCTCCACAAATAGAAATGGGATTTCCGATGTGGTCACGTATATGAACATATCCTTTTAATAAATAGGTCGTCGGCTAGACATAAATAGACCACAAAGAAAAAAGAGTCTCCCACCGTGATGTTATGCACTTGACTTTAGGGCTTAAACGCAAAAGTCTCAACAATCAACGATTAATTGGGTAGCTAAATACATGTAATAAAAAACAGTCAAATGATAAAATTACATGACAGATGAATGGCACGTCTCATTTATGTGTAGTGTCATAGTCATATTTATGTGTAATAATTCTGATCTGATAGTCCTGTTATAATTATGTCCTGTAAGCCATGTAATGATTGCGTATTGCAAGTTGTATAATTATTGCGTGGACGAGTCATAGATACGTGTGCCGCATAACAAATAAATACTGTATGTTAAAAATCATAGAATCCTTCTTGGAGCCACACTAGATCGTAAAAACTCTACGGTGAATGAAACGAACGTTTAAGAATGCCATCTGGCGCAGGAACGCGATTACAGCAAGGTCAGTGGTCACCCTAGATTGTAAAAACTCTACGGTAAATCAAACGAACATTTCAGTATCTCTTTAGTTTCAAATGATGACTTCTAGTCACTGTATTTTGGAAAACTCTACGGGAAATCAATCAAATATTTAAGTATCTCCTACATGACAAAAAGGCAAATCTAGTCACCGTATCTTGAAAAAACTTTACGGTAAATCAAACAAACATTTAGGTCTCTCTTTTATCGGATAAATGCATTTCATTTGTCCTTTCTATATGGTGCAGCATCAGTCCTCTTCTAAATATGGTTTAATTAAAGCTTTAGTAACAAACCCCAAACTATGTTTGTTATATAAATAACTACATATATTATTTGTAACGAATTCTGTTCAAATAATTTTCAATATATATTGTGATAATTAAAAAGACTATTTCCAATTGTCTTTATCATACATCAGTTTGAGGTGCCTTTTCTTACGGTCTGCATTCATAGTAGGCACCACAAAGTTTTTCAGATGATTAATATTCTCTGTGTTGTCATTTTAAATACGAGTGTATGAGAAAATGTAGTTATGTTATTCCTTTCACATATTTTGATAATTCAAACTAACTACCGATGAATTCGTCAGGGTCTCATTCGAAATTCAGCTGAGATCTAAAACTCAAATAGTGTATAATATCAATGAAACTTTGAAGAAACAGTATAATTCCTCAGTGCAAAAAGATTAAGCAGTTGTACCAATATTTTAATAATTAACATTTTAACACGTTGTAAAGAAAATAATTTTTTCCCAGGCTAGTTCTAATGCGTTTTTATAAGAATTAATACCAAACTCAGATGTTTCTGCTATCTTAGACTGAGCACAAGATGTATTAAATTATATACGACCTACTTACACACCCGTTATTACCGTCTTTATTTTTTTGTGAAGCTGAATTCATCAACTTTAAGTAAAGTTTTGCACAGGCGTGTACGTTATGCAAGGTTTGTCTATGATGTTCATACTAATCAATACTGTTTCCATTCCAGCAAGTCATATGAGTAATACATTTTAAACTCTACGTATATTCCATGTGAAACGAAATGTAAAGTTTTCTTCGTATAAATATATTCATTTCGTTTGATCAGCTGCTTTAAGAACATGTTACAAGGATATCACACATGACTTTCCAAACTTTATATCAATATTACGCTATATTGATAGTTTCCATTTCAACAAGTCATATGAGTTATACATTTTAGAGTCTATGTATATTCCATGTGAATTGGAATATCAAGTTTTCTCCATGTGAATATCTTTATTCCGTTTGATCAGCTGTTTTGAGAGCATGTGACGAAAATATCACACCTGACTTTCCCTATGTTATATCAATATTTTCCTTGGGTATTGAATTTCACTAACCAAGAGTGTTGTTTCCTTGCCCAGGTTACTAATGAGTCCAACTGCAGGTCATCGTACGGTCTTTCCTGCTGTGTGTGTCTTGATGGAACTTTTCCTTTTCCTAGTCACAACCAGTGAATGAAGGCTTAAGTCAACCAGAAAATATTGAGTTACTTTCCAAAGCTTCCTTCGTCCTACTAACATGAGTGAAAATGATATATATAATATAATAGTTATTGGTGTGTAATATAATATCGCTAGTGTACCCGTGCCATTAAAAATGAGGGCAAATACTGTTGGGAAGATATTAAATAAAATTACATTTAAGAACTCAACCCAATATATTTAGTTTTATCAATATGTACAAAAGACAAACATTTTAATTGAGTATTTCTTTAATGACAACATTCCTAGTGAAAAATAAATCAGCTACCAAATTTCCTTGAACATCAGTTTCTTTAATTGCTATTTTAATGTTATTCCTATTCTCCTTATTCGACTATGAGCTACATACAGTTGTCCATGAGAGAAAACAGGTGATGGTAAGTATACTCCAACATTTGAAAAGGACTGCCCTTGAGACTTATTAATCGTCATTGTAAATTCTGGAATTAAAGGGAACTGTCTACGGCAGAAGTTGAATGAGAGATTTGTATCACTCGGTATCAAATTTATTCGTGGTATGAAGGCATTTTCTCCTTTCTTACTTCCAGTTAATATCCTAGATACAGAAATTCAGCATTCCTGAAAGCAACTGCGAGCTTGTGTATGTATATTGTAATATGCAATACCCTGCCGAACTCCCTATCCACGATACGGACTCGAGTATATAAAGGTCTGGATCTCTCTAATTTTTTTTAAAGTGACTTATTAGAGTGCACTTGTACAGCGAAAATGAGTGTATTAATATACCAATGAACTGAAACCAAGACCTATTCCTAGGAGCGTGTCACAAAACATATAAATAAAGATATATATACAAATATATAAACACACAACGGTCATTCTTAGTATTAGATGATTGTTTAACGTGAGTCAGATAATTATTTCATATAAATTGAAAACTGTGAGTATGACTGTTTTTCCTCCTCCTCCTGCTTCTCTTTTCCTTTACTCACGGTGTCTCTGCCTGATTGATAACCTAACTTTAGACGACATGGGACTTGTGATAGCAACCCAAGAATGGGTCAATCAGTTCGTTCCTGTTGCCATACTCTATGTCATTTCTTGATTATCAGACAGGCATACGTAATTGAATGCATAATAGTCAAATGATAGAAATCCTTGTTAAATGACTTCATAAATTTCTGGAGGTGAGATAAATGCACACAAGCAGCTCTTAAAGACTCTCACTTCTGCTCAAGTTACGCAACACAAGTTCAAGCAAATCACACTAGCATGACCTGAGGCCTATAGAGAAGAGTTCTAATTGTTGCAAGAATACATTATTATTATTATTATTATTATATTCTTGCTTTGAAAGAATATATAGAGCGATATTGTAAAGACTTAGAGATAGATAGCCTAGAATTAACACTTAGAATACTTCAGTATTACCACCGTGAGTGGTTTAAAATTACTACTACGAATAGCTCATAATTAGCATTGAAAGTAGATTAAAATTACTATTGATAATAGCTCTGAATTGCCACTGAAAGTAGCTTAAAATAACCACTGCAAGGGGCTTAAAATTATCAACAGGATAGGCTCAGAAAAAGAGTTGGTTTTAGCCTAGAAATGAACCTTTCTGCCATAAGAGATAAATATTTCAAGTAGAAAAGCAATTTGAAGATGAGTGAATCCAAATACACGAGAATTTATCGAGAAAAATGTGGGAGAAAACGTTTAATTAACGTTTTCTCAATTAATTTAAGATTCCTTAATTAAGAACTATGTAGAGGTTCAGCAAGTCCATTTTTAGAGATGTTCACATGTAGACAATCAGTTAAATTTTTATTACTTTTAACAATTTTGTTTAAAATACTTTTAAAATAATTTGTATCGTTTTGTACTGAAAAGTTGTCAATGCTCCACAGCATGAGCACATGCACCCTCTGTCAGATACACTAACTTTTCTTTAATGGAAATTCCGTCGTGCAGTAACTGATCAATGGACTCCAGAGGAACAAGAATGCACCAAAACTAAGAAATAGCTCTGTGGCTGCGTAGTCCTAAATAAAAAGGTTGAAAATATGTGAGTAATCGGTGTATTTTCTGGAAAAGGTCCGACTTCACCTGGGAGGATATCGTGTTCAAGACAGGCCTCTAAATGCGTATCTCAAATACTTGCAGAGATTTTTATAATTTCTCATTTCAATCAAACAATGAGCTGATCAACTTTCATATTACCTTCGGCCAATAAATTTATTGCTCCTTGCTTCATGAACAATTTATCGTTTAATATTGGAAAGCAATCCAAAATATGGATCAAAAGGAGGATAAAATTAAATTTAATTTCGACATGTATTAATATCTCGTCATGAACTTTCCCTAACCACATTGGTTAACGGGTTGTGTACTGGAAAACAAAGGATCGGTTATCACAGAACATTGTCCTGCTCGAGAACGGCGACGTGGATGCTCCTAGAGCAGTGGGGTGGCTCCAAGACTCGCTGCCTCCTGGGCTTAAGACGATCTGCTGAGCAAATAGTGGCGTGTTTGCCACACTTTGTTTGTTTCCTGCAAGTCAATAAAATAATCAGGCAATAAACTGACTAGGAGATGGCAGCAAAGTCTTGCATTGTGTGCCGTTCAGGAGCCAAGCCACTCAAATTTGAGGGTCGTGAAGAGCGTGTCATTGGCTAGCTTACTTGCATCTGCATGTTGTCAGCTGAACGAGTTATGGAATGCAGGCAATCCACAATGAAACAAAGACCTATGTGATTTTGATAACATTTAGTCAACGGTAGTTTTGGACCGACCAGACTACGCACGTGTAGGGAAGCCATGGTAAGATGGTGGTCAACGTATGATACATTATCTCTGTCTGAACAACTAAATTCTTTGCAAACTTTTGCCGTCATTTTGCAGCAAATGCTTTTTCAATTTGAAGTACTTGAAACTTGCATTTTATTCGTACTTCTTCGAAATGAGTTTTCGATAAATTAATACAGGTTTGTGAATGATGTGGACTTCAGTGTTGTTAATCTTTCCTCTGTATCTCGGCCATGTTGTGTTAAAACAACTCTATCTGTTGTCACTTGTACAGTCCTGACTGTTGTCACTTGTACAGTCCTGACTGTTGTCACTTGTACAGTCCTGACTGTTGTCACTTGTACAGTCCTGACTGTTGTCACTTGTACAGTCCTGACTGTTGTCACTTGTACAGTCCTGACTGTTGTCACTTGTACAGTCCTGACTGTTGTCACTTGTGCAGTCCTGACTGTTGTCACTTGTGCAGTCCTGACTGTTGTCACTTGTGCAGTCCTGACTGTTGTCACTTGCACAGTCCTGACCGTTGTCACTTGTACAGTCCTGACCGTTGTCACTTGTACAGTCCTGACCGTTGTCACTTGTACAGTCCTGACCGTTGTCACTTGTACAGTCCTGACTGCTTTCAGCGAAATACTTCTTCCTGCTGTCAGTCCTACTGCCTCTTCTGTTGTCAACCCTACGGTCTATTTTGCTGTCAACCCTGCTGTCTCTACTGCTACCAGCTCTACAGTCACTGCCACTGTCTATCCAGCTGTCACAGCTGCTGTCAGGGCGGCAGTTGCCGGCTGAGCTATTGCCCAATTTTGTGGAGTTCGTTGCAGCTTTCCATCTCCTCCTGGCCGACACTTTTATTGCTAGAGCTGAACTCTACGCAGGACCCAGCTGAACCGATGCTGAACTGCTGCACGACCCAGCTGAACCGATGCTGGACTGCAGCTGAACTACAGCAGGACCCAGCTGACCTGATGCTGGACTGCAGCTGAACTACAGCAGGACCCAGCTGACCTGATACTGGACTGCAGCTGAACTACAGCAGGACCCAGCTGACCTGATGCTGGACTGCAGCTGAACTACAGCAGGACCCAGCTGAGTTATTGATGGCCTGTAATAAAACTGTGCACAGATTTCTTTGGTTGAAATTGTGTTTCTCTTGTACTACAGCTCGATTGCAACGACAGTGAATTTGAAGTCATTGTTAGCATGCATTACCATGCACCCAAGGTACACACAGGATAGACAGAGGGTTAACACGTTAAGTGCGAAGTGACCCACCGGTGGTCACTAAGGTTAGGTTCTGTAATTTTTCAAAGCTTTCTAGTGACTGTATGTACAAAGTAAAGATTTGCACCGGCTAGGCAACCGCACTTAACGTGTTAATGTAACTAGTAGTAATGGTGGTGGTCTAGTAACTTTATAACGTCGGGCAGTAACTACCGTGACCTCCTGAGATGCATAAGCCCTCGTGAGGTGCGCGAGCTTATCAAATACGAGTCATGCGACACTTCAGATAGTCATGACTAGATTTTTGGGAGTAGGAACCGAAGTATATTATAATTAATTGGGGCTCAGATCATGTCTCAAAAAGTTGTGGTTTTCTAAAATTCATAGGGGTTTGGTGGGGTTTAAGTTTGGGAACCACTGCTACAGACAGAAGCTACTGAAGAGTTAGGTGGTGCCGCCAGAGCTTGGTAGAGGGCAGTGAGAATAGATATGTTAGCTTGTCTGGCTCAAATATTTTTATTGGCGTCATGCATACCTTTCCAGACTGGCCGTCAAAGTAGGAGGCTTAACCCTCCCTAAATTTAACAAAAAGACCTGAAATACGGCCAATGTTCTCTATAAATGACTAGTATAGATGCATCTCTCTGCGCGAACATAATTTCTTCCACACCGAAGCAGCTTAATTTAATTCAATCCACTATAATTTTTTGAATAATCCTTTCGACACTGATTAGACTATTTTTCTTGTTTCTCAATTAATTCATAAACGAATGTCATTTCCATAAAAGCGATACAATTTAGAAAAAGTGCCAAGTAATCCAAAACGAGTTCTAGTTCTGTTGTGTACCTTTCGCGCGTTCATGGTGCTCGTGAATTGCAATGACCTCAGCAAGTAATGATTCGCGCAGGAAGTCAACAAGCATGTTCCACAAAGAAGGACGTTACTTGTTAATAAAATACGTACTGTAGAAACACAACAGGTACGAAAATAACCCATTTAGGGAAGCTAAATTCTAATGTGGTACGTTTTAAGGGACGCACAAAGCACTGGCATTATCGAACTATTTTCAAACAAATATTAACTCGTTGACTCCGAAGTGGTACGTATGTGTACCACTGAGGTTAGGTTCTATAATTTTTTCATATCCTTCTAGTGACTATGCGTACAAAGTGAAGATTTACACCAGTCAGGCAATCGGAGGCAACGTGTTAATAGACGGCACTCTATTCACGTATCAATACAACAAATGAGGGTCTATAATTAGGAAATACTAATTAAATAAATGCTATGCGACGAAGCCTTTATTTGTTCTCTAGCGTGACACACGCCTCACCGACCCCTCGGTGCATAGGCAGGCAGTATCTTTGAAAGCAACGAGGTCCTGGAGTTGGCCAAACTTTAGCTTCTGAGGCAGAGTTGCCAATAGAGAGAAGCTCTCAAATACGCCAGTCCAGACTGCGTAAGTTTGAATGGCAGTTTCAGTGTCAGTAGGTAATTTAGCGCCCGCTAGAAGCCCCGGAGCCCACCTCAATAAGCGAATAGAGCTCTCACTCTGCACTCGAGTGCGACATGAGCCTAAATGAAAGCAGCACTGACGAGCATCGCACTCGACTTTTCCACTTCAGTAATCCTTTTGGAGGAGGATTTCATGGAGGTGGTATTATTTACTCTTGAAGCTTAATAGCAAAATTGCTGACAGAAATGCCGCAATACCTCGACGCTGTAAGTGTTGGAGAGCGAGTGTTACAGACTTAGTTAATAAAAGCTGCTCGCTATAGGCCAAGAGTGATGAAAAAATGAGTCTTAGAAAGTCAACGGCACTCTTTGCTGACTCTGCATTATGAGTCTTTCGCGGACGGTAGCAAAAATGTATAGAGAGGGCAGGGAATATGAATGGACTCTGCATGAATGGGATATCCTCATGATTCAAGAAGAAACGACAGCGTATGACGTATTATAATTTTTGAATGGACCTTGAGATTTTCTTCTCTGAGTTACATTCAAAGAAAAATGCAAATTCTATTATTTTCTAGCGAATTCTATCAGCATAATATCTTGAAGATCCGATTTACATATAAAATCGAACACGTTAGGTACACAAACTTTACGCAAATAACTAATTTAACCGAATTGTCTTACTAACATGGCAAACAAATACACTAATACTAAATATAATCTAATATTAAGAATGACCGTCGTGTGTTTATATATTTATTCAAATATTTATTTATTTATTTATTTGTGTTTCGTGTCACGCTCATAAGAATAGATAGGAAGAAATTAGCACTGGCGGTCTTAGTTTCAGTTCACTGGTAAATTAATACACTCATTTTCACTGTACAAGTGCTCTATAATAAGTCACTTTCAAAAAAATTGGAGAGATCCAGAGCCTTATATACTCGAGTCCGTATCGTGGATACCGAGTTCGGCGGGGTATTGCATATTACAATATACATACACAAGCTCGCAGTTGCTTTCAGTAATGCTGAATTTCTGTATCTAGGATATGTCACGAATGGCTATAACTTCTTCCATTGCGGCTCAAAAATACTGTGTTCTAAGTGTTTATTATACACTAGATGTGCCATCATTTTTGATGGCACGGGTACACTAGTCTACATATATAATCAACAATGTATCTCCATCTCTCTCTCTCTCTCTCTCTCTGTATCTGTGTGCGTCCGTCCCATTATTTCCTATCTATTACTGAAGAAAAATTATTGAACTGAAATCAGAACGGGTATGCATGTATTAAAAGCATTGTATTGGGGATACCAAAGGCGCTGGATCACTATAAAATGCTCAATTTTTTCCGTTTTAGCTTTTATTTCTTACATGGCCATATTATCGTTCGATAAGATATAGAATGGAAATTCTCTATATATTCATGAAAAATATTCACGCGTAAACTGAAAAAATGCATTGTAATTTAAAGATCCTTAATTTTATCACTTTTAAACCAATGAATATCAACGGGTACTATTTAGGCCATATTATCGGTAGATAAGATAGAGAAAGGTAGTTCTGAATGAGATTAATACAAAGAATTCATTTCAAACACAATAATTCGTCGTAAATCTTTAATGCATTCATCTTAATAACAGTTTCAAATTAGGTAAATATAAATCGTAGAATTTCCACGGGAACTGTCTAGTGGACTAATAATAGTCTACAAGTTTTGGAAGACTACGTCAATTGATGGAAAAGTTTGCTTCCCGCAGCCGCAGAACTGAAGGCTGGGCTGAAGGCAGTTATTTCGACCGCCTCCAACTTGCAACTCCTCTGTCTAATTTTTCTTCACCTTCCTCGGCCTCTTACCTGGCCCTTCCTAATGAAGTTCCTCACCACATCCCAACCATTGACCTCACCACATCCCAACCATTATCTTCACCACATCCCAACCATTGTCCTCACCGCATCCCAACCATTGTCCTCACCGCATCCCAACTATTGTCCTCACCACATCCCAACCATTGTCCTCAACACATCCCAACCATTGTCCTCACCACATCCCAACCATTATCTTCACCACATCCCAACCATTGTCCTCACCGCATCCCAACCATTGTCCTTACCACATCCCAACCATTGTCCTCACTACATCCCAACCATTGTTTTCACCATCAATCGTTTCCCTACCACTTTCCTTAACACTTCCAAACTTTTTCCCTGCTACATTTGCAGCTTCTTTCCAGTACTCATTAGGTGTGAGCTCGAATCATGTACGTGCCATGAAAAAAGGATCCACTTAATTTGCGGCTTCTCCCGTTAGAGCAGAGGTCAGAATACCTCCTGAGCTCAGCTAGAGAGGTCAAAGAGGAGAGCATGGAGGCTTGATGATAGCAAGCAGCAGATAACAAACACAGCATTACAGTTGAGCTTCGTTGAAATCAAAGCATGGAACTCTAGTATCTACTCATGCAATAAGTTCACTTAGAGCGGTAAGCAGAGTGCCATAATGTAGGGTGATGTCGTGTGAACCAGAAAATTCTTTCCAGAAAACCTTTCTTCCTGAACTCCAACAACGAAAAAAGAACGTAGAGATGAAAGTTTGGAACATTTAAAGTAGACTAAAGTCCAATAAATCAGTTTATAGGATTACAAGAAAATAAATCCAAGAAACGGAAGAAAATGTAAATGAAATTTATTTGTAATTACAATCTCTCCTTACCACCTTAGTCATATAATAAGCAAACATTTCTTCAATAACAGCGCAAGGATAAGCAACTTTTAAGAAACACAAATAATATTTGACGATAGTTATCTTTCAAAATAAACTATTATAAATAAATTCTAAACTATTTATGTCTTGTAGGAATAATCGTAATGTAAACAATTTTCAATGAACACTAGGAAGCCAGCAAACTCAATCGTACACAGTGATTAAAAATACCTCGTTTATCTGTGAAAATCTTCCAAGTCACAGCCTAGGACGACCTGCTCACGGCCTCAACAACTCGACCTTCACAACACCAACAGAATTTTCCTGGCAATCAAACAAGCTTCAGATTTCCGCATACTTTTCTTAAGATTATTCAAGAAATTATGAACACGAAAATAAAAATGAGCTGTTACTCTATTTCTGAGAGCTCAACAGTAAGATATCAAGGAATTAATATTTACTGACGGTTTAGTAATATTCAAGTCAATATCTGGAGCTCAAAGGTCACTCAAGCTCAAGCTCACCACGAGGACAGACGGCAACAGGAAACACAAGAAGCACACACAAGCGCGACTAAACCACAATGTTATGAATGAATATGAAAAGGAAAGAGGGGGAAGCTTGTTTACTCTGTGTCCCCTTCTCCGGCATCCCCTCCTCCGGCATCCCCTCCTCCGGCATCCCCTCCTCCGGCATCCCCGCCTCCGACATCCCCTTCTCCGGTCCCCCCGCTGCCTCAGCTGCAGACGTGTGGTGGTGTTAGTAATGAAGCAATCTGTCTGGTGAGAGAGAAATGCAAGTGATGGCATGCTAATCATCTAATTATTAGAGTACGAGCCAGTTATTAGTGAGGGAGCCAGTTATTAGTGAGGGAGCCAGTTGTTAGTGAGGGAGCCAGTTGTTAGTGATGGAGCCAGTTATTAGTGAGGGAGCCAGTTGTTAGTGATGGAGCCAGTTATTAGTGAGGGAGCCAGTTGTTAGTGAGGGAGCCAGTTGTTAGTGAGGGAGCCAGTTGTTAGTGAGGGAGCCAGTTATTAGTGAGGGAGCCAGTTGTTAGTGAGGGAGCCAGTTATTAGTGTGAGAACCAATTACAAACGTGGGAATCAATTTTTAGTGGGGGAGTCAATTATTGATGTGGAAGCCAATTACCTAATTTTTATGTTGTCCAGAAAATACTGTTCGTTTCAGGAATACTATTTCGAAATTAAGTTTTTTCATAGTACTTTCACTTCATTGTAGGTGAGCTTTAATACACTTAACCCTTCAAGTCTCACTGCATTATAAACAGTACACTAAATGACTTTTTTATTGTATAAGATATATGTAAGTAACGTTACTTCTTACTACATAATTACTCTGAGGGAAGGGATAAAATTCAATTATATTCATCAACTTTTCTCCAGAAGTTCTTGGAAACATCTTGAAACTTATTGTAAAAATTACAAAAAAGAGGAGGAAAAGGTGTGAGATGAAGTGGAGTAGGAAAAGAAGAAGAGGATGAGAAGGTTGATACGATAAAAGATGTCTTCGAAAGGCATGTTTCCATCTTTTCATCTCTGTTACCCTCATAAATAATGGGTTCTCAAGCTGTGACTGTGCAAAGCTCTAAAAGCCAGGAAACCTACAAAGTCTGGTTTTTGTCCTGCACCAGAAAAAATAAAATGAAAGAAGATATATCATGTGTGTGGAAAATTTATTGCGCGCAGAAAACCAAGTGATTAAAACCGTTTAAGTTCCGGATGAAATTCTGTCGGTGCTCGTTTCAAATTTTTATTACTCACTGCATACAGCCACCTCAATATGACGTGCAAGTCGAAATTGATTAATGTCACCTACCATTCACGGTTTTCTAGACACGAAATTTGTTATAGAAAAGTATTTCAGAAATGCTTGTAGCTAACATTAAATTGTCATATCATCATATTTTCTTCTGCAAAGTGCTGCTCATTTTATCATTCCAGCGACCTGACTGCTAGACATAATTGAGCACAACTGCTGAACTCAACTGCAGATGTTTTGGATACGCATCCCGGACACAGCTGCTGGAACAAAGTACTGAACGCTTCTGAACACAACTGCTAGACGCAGCACTGTTTCGCTAAAATTGTTCTTAAGCAAATTTTAAGCCGTTAAACGTAAGAACCATAAACGATTTACGATCAGTATCTAGGAATATTAAATGTTCGGAAATTTGGGATCTGCTGAGCTACGCTGGACGCTGGCCCTTGCGTTCATGGAAGTGCAGTCTAAATTAGAAGCAGCGCTAGGACTAGACTTGAGCAGCAATTTCAAGATTACTTTTACGAGGATGGTCGGCCAACTTGGGCCTCCTCCGGCTTTCTGCAATCGATGTTTTCATTCTTTGAAAGCTCTTCAGTCCCACAGACGGCCCTCTAAGATTCAAATCTTAAGACCTAAGTCTAAAAGAGACCCAAGTTTCAGCGTAAAAAATGACAATGAGCATCACAACGCTGAGTCGCCATGACGCACCAAGCGCTGGACGAGCTTCTGTTTTGTGCTCTACTGCTTGATGATTTTTTTCTAATTCTCACCAATAAAAGAACTGAGCAATAGTCGTTTAATTAAATTAGTTAGAACACTTCAACCAACGTCGGGGTATTTGTGAAAAACAATCTGCTATAATCAAGTACAGAGTATTTACCTTTTTTTGAATACTGTTCGGGACGCTGTAAAGGTTAGTCAATGTATTTATTACCAGTTGTTAATGTATTTTAAGTTTAGACAACCGCGTGATACCACAAATTTTACATCCAAAGAGTACTGAATATATATTAGGGAAACGATTTCCAGCCTCCCATTTTCTGTTTTTATTTTGTTTATTTTATCCAAGTTGAAAAGCCTGTAGCCATATAGTGTCATTCATATACAGGGTGCGATCACATGACTTCCTTTTTGTCAAACCAAAGCGCTTTAAAAAAAGGAAGTTATGTTGCCGCACCCTGTATTTGAAGGCTGCAAAAAGTACGCGTGAACTGGGGCTAGGAAGCTACAAAGCCTAACCCAACAGTGTCGTATAGTGATGGCTGATTTATGTCGATTATGGATAACTCACAAACACTAACTGAACTTTGTTATGAGTGTTTTAGTACTTTCTGCACGTTGAGACTGCGAATATTTCATGCTTTAAATTTGACGTCCGGCGCTGTAAGCAGTTTTCACTTCATCAGAAGTCAGAATGAGACACGATGCAAAAAAATGCATGCTCATTCTGCTCGTGTTAATTCCATTAATTTGGTTATGCAGCTTGAATTACGGTGTTGCTGGGTTTTTTAACTTCCTTGTCTTTTATTCCTTGAAAAATCTGCCAAAGTGACAAAGCACAACTCGTTGGATATTCTGAATTTTCTGTATAACTACTTCTTCATGACTTATGTAAAATACAGCGTGCGGCAACATGACTTCCTTTTTTTCTTTTTAAAAAGTTATAAAAAAAGGAGTTATGTTTCTGCACCCTGTATTTCCTGCACCATACAGTATGAAGGGTACACTTCGTTCATCGCCTCCCGCACGAGGAGACTGTCATTCAGTCGTACACATTCTCCTTAGCTCGTCTTAATTTCCGTTTTAATTTTGACAATATTTTCATCGTTTTATCGAATTAAATGCTAGACCTTTATCAAACTTGCGTAGCAGAAGTGTAAGTGGTCTACTCAGTCATTTTAAGACCAGTGTTTATTCATTTTAGTACAGTCTCCTGATGCTCTTATGTACAGCTACAACTGGTATACCCTTTGCTGTACGGGCACAGCTGGTATACACTACTGCTACATTTAAATATGCTGTACACACTAGATACTGCAGCGTAACACCACACGGTACACACAATGGTTACTGCAGCGCAGCACCACACGGTACACACAATGGTTACTGCAGCGTAACACCACACGATACACACACTGGTTACTACAGTGTAACACCACACAGTACACACACTGGATACTACAGCACAACACCACAAAGTACACACACTGGATACTACAGCGCAACACCACACAGTACACACACTAGATACTACATCGCAACATTCCACAGTACACACACTGGATACTACAGCGCAACACCACACAGTACACACACTGGATACTACATCGCAACATTCCACAGTACACACACTGGATACTAAAGCGTAATACCACACAGTACACACACTGGATACTACAGCGCAACACCACACAGTACACACACTGGATGCTACAGCGTAATACCACACAATACACACACTGGATACTACAGCGCAATACCACACAGTACACACACTGGATACTACAGCGCAATACCACACATGTATGAATACATGCGGTGCTTGCATAGTGCACACGTCGGAAGCCATCAGTTCATCAAGCCTCGATTGCTGAGGACAATCAGGGCTGGATTGACTCATTGATTCTCCATGTTGACAGTAAACAGGCTTGTTGGTCCTCATTGTTGACAGAGAGGACAAGCTTCGATGCGACTGCTTGGAGGGTGTTGCAGTGTGCCTGCACTAGCGCTCGTCTACCGCTCCTGCATCCAGCACTGCGACCGAGTTCATGCTGTGCCGCTGCCTCTTGTCTTAATGTGTAAACTACGAATATTCTGTCCGCTGCCTCTTGTCTTAATATGTAAACTACGAATATTCTGTCCGCTGGCCCTTGTCTTAATGTGTAAACTACGAATATTCTGTCCGCTGTCCCTCGTCTTATTGTGTAAACTACGAATATTCTGGCCACTTCCACTTGTCTTAATGTGGAGATTACGAATATTCTGTCCGCTGCCTCGTGTCTTAACGTGTAATCTACGAATATTCGTCGCCACTGGCTGGGTTGTCTTAACGTGGACTCGAGTATGTTGCTCCGCTAAATACATCGCGCCAGCGTAACAAATAATTTCACCGGGGCACATATTGTAGTATGTAGTTCAATTCTTATTATATCGGTTATTCCTCATAAATGAGTGATATTAACTCACCGATGCCTGTGGCTTTTTTCGAGTTCAGTCCCAGCCAACCCATGTTCAGGAGAGGGTGTAACACCAGCAACACACACCAGCAACACACACCAGCAACACACACCAGCAACACACACCAGCACCACACACCAGCACCACACACCAGCAACACACACCAGCAACACACACCAGCAACACACACCAACACACACCAACATCACACACCAGCAACGTCACCAGCGTAATAAATAACACAATTTATGATTGTATAAACAGACAGGGAAGAGTACACGTGTTTAGTCGAACTTCTCATCTACAGGTATCGCATTAACGGATATCGAAATAAACAGACAAAATACAGTGGGCTGAATAAATAATCCATTAGCGAGAATACCAGTACGAAAGTTCAAAATCCCGAGTGTGGCGTACCTAAGTCAGGCAATTGACCTAAGCAAGAAAAGGAAGGAATGGAAGAAACTCCATTTCCAATCAAGTAAAGAGTATTGATATATTGGATTTTCAATTCTGAATCTTAATATCTTAATAGTAATGATGATGCTTCACGCGAGTATTCCCTTCCTCTGCGCTGCAACTTGAAATAGAGGCTTGTGGGGGCGCTTCGATGAGCTTGATGAATGTCTAATTTTACTCCGGGCGTCCAGCATAGCAGCATGCTGGACTTGTTTCTCGTCCACCGATTATCAGGCATACACCGACCGAGGCGGCTATTGAATTGAACCCGGATCTTCCTGCATCTCAAACAGGGATGCTCACCACTCGACCACCGTAACGTCTAGGCAACAATTGTCCGCCAGGCAACCGTATCGTGCATGCTACTAGTTGTTTACTGTACAAGAGTCGGCTGAGCTGCGGTCGTTGTGAAGCTATACGATTATTACAAGGAGAAGGAAGGGAGACAGTGTATTGACATGCTCATAGCTAACGTTGATGACATTGATAACCGTGAAATTCAGGGTTATTACAAACATTTCTGCACTTTCAGAGAACTAATAATTCGGGTATAATGTAATACCGTAGAAGCAAACAGCTAAGTTAGATACATTTTTAAACGTTTAACTAATCCTGAACTTCAGACAGGCTAAACAACAGCACCACAGCCAACAAGAGGAAAACAAACAGTTTACCAGTAGTGTTTGGATGAAGAAACAAGGAAAATGAATTCATACTTCACTTTGTTGAACTTTACGAATATTCTTACCACGGATATTTTAGCCACCGTCATTTCTCACAAAATCAATTGAATCAGCGTTTCTACTAAAGATCTATCATTGTTCACTATCTCCTTGCTGGAACAAGTACACGTCAAGTACAAGCATAAGTGTCTGTGTGCTCGAGCGCCATCACTCAAACATTGACATGAGAACCATCAGATTTCCCTGATGTTCAGCAGATCTATGATGTTCAGGTATCCTAGATAACAATACTAAATTTCACTTCGAGGAAACTGATTACAACTTCTTGCAGATCATAGAATATAAGCCCAAAACTGAAGCCTTAGTACAGGGGTGGAGAATCTTTCTTGGAGTGAAGGCCGCATTAACAACGTCCAGTCCTCAAGAAGGCCTCATACAATAGATTTGTGTGGCCCTATATAACAGATATTTTACAGCTATTGTGACGTAATTGCATTTGCAATTTGCATGGAACTGTAAAACATACTTCATAGAAAATATGAGAAAATGAAGCAAATGTATAATATTTTAAACAATTTCGTATATTTTTATCATTTTTCTCAACAAGCCACAGAAGGCTGCACTTAATGACTTAAAAAGGCTGCAGGTTCCCCACCCCTGTCTTAGCTTAACAAATGTTGCGCTGCGTCTGTCTGTTTACTGGAGTTAAATTAGCGTAAGAACTGGACGCGTACGCTGCGTAAGTGTTGTATGCTAACACGCTTGCACGCAGTGTCCGACTGCTCTACTCTCCTACTGTCATGATGAGGGAGTTATTCATACAATGTAGCACCATTCAACTGAATACACCTTCATTTATTTTATCTCAATACTTGTGTCCTATTAGACCACGGGTTATGGAAACCTACAACTTGTGCTTCAGAATCATAGTTTCATTAGTTGCCCCTACGACCTCGAAAAGAATTTGCGTTTTGGGAAATAAATCTAATAATTGAACATATATTCAACAAAGATAGAGAATTTATTTCCCGAATGTTATTCGGAATAATAGTGCTGCATTATTTTCCCAACTTTGCACAAACAGTTTCCGACCAGAGGGAGTATATCAGAATACAGTTGATTTGTTTTTAGTTGACGGTTTGAGGAAATTGCGACTTCACTTTGCCAGTCACGGTGAACTTCAAAGTAGGTTACGGCCTGAAGTACGTCAAGCATAGTTGTGTTCTGATTTAATTAATTTCTTCTGATGTTGAAGGTGATGAAAAAATTATCATCAAATGTACACCGAGAAACGAGAAACTTTAATGTTCACTATGCGTTCGTATTGCAGCATTTTTGAAAAAAAAAGATGTAAAACTTCGCAGATTTGATACAGAAGCTTTCAGAAAAATTTAAAGTTCTCTAAGCTCTCAAAAAGGTTTGACAGGTCTCTACAATACGCCTAGATCTTTCTGGCTAGACGCAGTGGTACAAACTGCAATGTTCTTTACATTAAGCAGACTTCCCCAAGAATTTAGTTAGACCATGCATGGTGTAGTAAAGGGGTTTCCAATCAGGGGTAGATTTACTCATCTAAAGAGGTACATTTAATGTTAACTTGTAGTTCTAAAGTTTAAAAGTTCTATTAAAAATTCAGCAAAATTTATTTTTAAACTCACCTTTCTGTCATAAAAGTTCAGGGGTACATGCTCATCTGTCGATATACTGAAAGAGTACAAGATCAAAGAAAGGTTGGGAACTCCTGGTGCAATACATGCTATCACTTCTAATTAGCCAAGCTCTGAGATACCAACACTTCAATATGCGTGTAGCACCATATGCAGTGGATAGTCACATCGGATGCAGTTATCGTATATTTATCATCGATAAACGCTAGGTAGCGAGTGCATGGCACTCAGTACTTTTCGCACCGAACGAAGCCTTCAAAATGCGTCAGTTTGAGCGTTTATGCGCCGACAAGCTCGTTGCCTGATGAGGGGGATGCAAAGTAGCGTTTTGTCGCTGTCTTCAGAGCTGATAAAATCCCCGTAAACTCCAGCGAGCGCGGTGTAAAATGCGCCGCTAAAATTCAATTTGATGTCGTCCGCTTTAAAAGAAACGTCTTTGAGACGCTACAACTGAACGAAAGCCAGAGACAAACACTCTGGCCCTTGGGGGAGGGAGGGAGCTGATGGTGAACGAAACTTTGAGGCTGCTGAACTCACAAGAAAAAAAGCGAGTCCTTTTAGCCAGCTGAAGGAGTTGAGGTATGCACCCATCTGACGCAGCCTACCAGATGGTGGTAATGCAGCTGGCGCGGCTTCACGTGCTGTGTTGGGGAGGGGCAGTGTCTGCCTAGCCTGGAATTACGTTCACTTGTGATTCAAATTTCCTGGCTAAATGGTTAAGGAAACTAGATTGACTAACTTTAATTAGTTGGCACGACTGAGTTACCTCTTAGCATCGGCAGAGCAGCTGGAGACAAACTGGAGCACTCTGTGGCTGGCTAACGTTATAATGTGAGCTACTCCACGCGTGTCCTCTGCTGCAATGCAACATTATCTAATGCAATATTAGGTGTTGTTCTGTTGCCCCATATACATATCATACCAGGACATAGTATTTTGTAATATTGCGAAATATAGCAGCGTTTACTGTGATTTGAAATACATATTATTGTGATGTAACACTATACGAGTATAATACAACTTTAGGTAACTATGCATAGTGAAATGTTTTAGTGTTGTGTATTGCTAATTGCTGCTTACAAGCAGCTATTTCTTACGTACTGTAAATTCCAAACAGGTATAAGCTGACTGTTGCTTTCAAGCAGCTTTTAATTAACTGTTACTTTCACAAACTAATGAACGAACTGCAGCCCGAAGCAGATATTTCAAACAACTGCTATTAGTAATGTGAGTTAACTGCTGCTGGCAGGCTTTTGACTAACCACTGTTATCAACACGTGCAGACCGTGGACACCTACACTGCCTGTTCATCCACCCTCCTGACAGAGCTGCAAGTGGAACCTGAAAACGTCTCCTGTACCCCCAAACTCTTTCCCTGCAGTTGACGTCCGCCGACACCCATTAAGAAGCATTCTTTGTAGTCGCTCGCTGCTGACATCGAAACCCAGACCATCACAAAGGCCGTATCCTTGATTCCGGTCACTCTCTGTCCCACAATACCTCCACTCGATAGTTCTCGGGAGTAAAATGCTACTGGAACTCATTGAAGGTTCTGTATTGAAGGTACTTTGAAAAATCTTCAATATTAGGCTCATCATTTCTCCATTGGGGAGGTCGACACAAGTTGCACATATTGATGTTTGTATCGAGACACTCTGAGCTGTTTGAGGAGAATGAGGGTCTCGAACACTTTCCATAGAATTCTCCTTCTATTGTATTCACTTTTTGAGGAGCTTTCTTGTGTGTCTCGAAGACATCTCCCAGAGAAACTTTCCATGGCCTTCGATTTTCTCTATTCTATGGCGAGCTTCGTACTTCTCATAGTTAGTCTCCGCAACATTTTAGTCTCTTTGAGAAATGCTGCTGTAACTTCTGTGCTGTGCTTTGCCACTATCATTTCCTTGAAGATCATTTTTTTATTCAGGTTAATTCAAGTTATTCCGTTTCACTGTCCAAATAATGATGAGTTTTCAAAATTCTTTCGAGAAACTACACATGACAAAAAATGTGTAAATAAATCCTGTTACGTGATACATTGAACAATTTGTGCATGTACTTTAAATATATCAGTGCCTTGCAGAAAGCAGCTCTGCCTCCTCGCGGCAGCACAGACTAAATTACTGTGTATTTGAAATGGTCCCGCGTCGAAGTTTAGGGAAGTTTTCGCCAACTTCCCCGATGAATAGCACAAAAGTTTAGCTCAAAGGTTCAGCCAGAGTTATTTTCGTATTTTTCTAACAGGATTTACGTGCATTCAATTTTGACGGCCTGGAAATGCAGAGCGACAACATCCTCCACGACTTCTTCCCTCTGAGTTTGATAGCAATTTGGCTGGGCATTCAGAGAGAAATTGGTTAAAAGTGAATGAAATCCCGTAGCCTTACATAGCAGGCATGAGTTCAGTTAACAAAAGATCACCTTGCATATTTACTTGCTCACTTCAAGTTGTGTTGGTTAGTTATGCTCTCAGGCCATCTCATAAGTCTCTCACTCAGAAATGGAGACTCTTCCTTGTCTCGAAACACTAAACCACACAGGCCTAAATTCTTAAAAAGCGACCAGACGTACATGCATAAGACATAAAGTATTGAGAAACTTCTATATTTAAATGCAACATAACATCTGTAAATATGTTTAGAAATTACACAGATGATGTGCCTAAAACAGTCGGTGAGATGAGCAACTCTAAATCACCATAGAATCTTGAGATAACTTGATGCTCTGGTATCAGAGATACTGAGCTCTCCTGCTCTGCTGGCCTGGCTAGTGAACTGAGCACGTCTCTCTGACATGTGCTCGTTTGTACACTAGTTAAGACTCGATACATGGGTCTTGCAGTACCGCAGAGAACTCTCCGACTTCAATTTTCACCTGATAACTGAGTGGATGTACAAAACAATAATAGTTTAGCAATTCCACTATTCCGCTATATAATAACACAGTTTGTTGCTTGCTTGCTTGCCTGCTGGCTTGGTCCGTCTCTCTGTCACTGTCCTAAAGATTTAGATTTGAGAAAATTCGATAGGGTGCACATGTATTGTATGCATTGTACGAGTATTGTGCATACCAAAGGCTAATCCTTCAATGTGGAAACTCCTTCACAAAGCTTTTGTCCACTGGCAAATCGAAAGAAAAAATGCAGTAAAAACACGTGAATTT
This sequence comes from Trinorchestia longiramus, assembly GCA_006783055.1. Lineage (NCBI taxonomy): Eukaryota > Metazoa > Arthropoda > Malacostraca > Amphipoda > Talitridae > Trinorchestia > Trinorchestia longiramus. Next base: position 35,993 of record VCRD01001421.1, read on the forward strand.
TCCCGTGCAAGTCTACTAGTCTACTTATACGAGACAGTTCCCGTAGAAATTTTACGATTTAGATTTGACTGATTTGAAATTATTATGCAGACGAATGTATCGAAGATTTACGAAGAATTATTATGGTCTGAATTACTATTTTAAACGAATATGTCCAAAACTCCATTCTGTATCTTATCTACCGATAACATGGCCTAGTTAATACCCATGAAAATTTTGCGGTTTAAGAGTGATCAAATTAAAGATTAATGAAATAAAATACATTTTTCAGTTTTACCCGTAGTACTATCAGAACCTGAATATTTTTCACGAATATATGCAGAACTTCCATTCTGTATTTTATCTACCGATAGCATGGTCGCAAAGGACAAAAAGACTAAAAATGGGGAAAAATGCCATATATCATAGTGATCCGGCGCCTTTGGTATTCACAATACAATGCTTATTATGCATGTATACGCGTTCTGATTTCAGCTCAATACATTGTATCCAGGAATAGATAGGAAGCAATCGGACACTCACACACAGATAGAGAGAGAGATGGAGATACATTGCCTATTATTCCACTAATATAATAATACACAGTTTGTTGCTTGCTTGCTTGGTCCATCTCTCTGTCACGCTCTTAAGGATTTAGATAGAAGAAAATTTGGTAGAGTATACATGTATTGTAAGTATTGTATTGTGGATACCAAGGACACAGTCTTCAGTGTGAAAACTCCTTCGTAAAGCCCACGTCCACTGGCAAACCAAACGAAAATATTCCGTAAAAAACACGTAAATTTTCACGTGTGGGCCTACTAGTAAAAGTAGATTATTTAACAATTTTAATACAAAAAGAACTTTATTTTCAATCTATCAGGTTGTAACAGGAGTTCAGTCCAATTTTCGAACTATATGTTTAGGGCACGATTACTTCAATTTAGCTTGTTAATGTTGTATGCTTATCTACGGTAATTAATAAAATATTATTTCTTCTTTCAGATTATGTGATAATTATCGTTCTTAATAACTATTTGTAGCCCTAATGTACACTCCAAGGAAAGAGCATATTAGGCATATTTTACTGTTTGAATTTCATAAAGGCAATACGGCAAGCTCAGCAGCAAAAACATTCAAAGACACTTGTGGAAATGATGTTGTGGATGAAAAGACCTGCAGAAGATGGTTTTCACGTTTCAAAAAGGATGACTTCAGTCTGAAAGACGAACCGAGAGCAGGATGCTCAAAACAACTCAATCCTGAGCAATTGCAAGCTGCCATTGATGAAAATCCAACCTGGACTACTAGAGAACTGAGCAAAACTTTTAATGTAAGGCATACGACCATATATCGGGAAATGAAAAGACTTGGCAAAGTCTCAAAGGCTAGGAAATGGGTCCCACATGATTTGTCAGAAATCAACAGGCAACAGCGTGTGACCTGTTGTGTTTCACTGCGTTCTCGTGAACTTCAGGCACCTTTTTTAGACCGAATCATAACTGGCGACGAGAAGTGGATCCTTTACAACAATGTTAAGCGCAAAAGACAGTGGCTAAGTCGTGGTTCAAAGCCAATTCCACAGAAGAGAAGTGGACTGCACCCTAAAAAATTCTTTTTTTATTATGAACTAATGGGTGACAATCAAACAATAACATCTGAAGTTTACTGTCAGCAGCTAACTCGTTTAAAAGCAGTTTTACAGGAAAAACGGCCTTTATTGATCAATCGAAAAGGAGTGATTCTGCACCATGACAATGCCAGACCCCACACTTCAAGAGCAACCAAAAATCTCATTGAAGTATTTGGCTGTGAAATCATGCATCACCCACAATATTCTCCTGATCTTGCTCCAACCGATTTTCATCTTTTCAGGAGCTTACAGAATCATTTAATGGGTCATAGGCTTACTTCAAGAGAAGAGGTCGAAATGAAGCTAGTTTCTTTTTTTGTGTCCAAACTGGCTAAATTCTATGAAGAAGGAATCAGAAAGCTTTTGGCAAGATGGGAAGATGTAATTAATAAAAATGGTGACTATGTTGAAGACTAACTAAATATATTTTTGACAGGATTTTCACTTTATTTCAAATTAAAAACATGGGCAGAACTTCTGTTACCACCTGATATTACGTTTCGTCAGTAGTACACACAAAATGGTAGAGTTTTTACTACTTTTTACAAACTCCAGCTGCTAATATTCATGATGGTTTTGATATATGGTGTTCAAATCTGACAATTGTTCGTATTAATAGTTCCATTACGTCGAAATATAATTAGCACCTTGTATACTGTATTGAAACACCTGTACACGTAAAACTATTCCAGCACGCACCAAATCTTGTTAAATGCTCTACATGTTCATAAAAGTTCATAAAATAACTACATATTCATGATATTTTTACACGTAAGGTAAAATTAACACTTGGTATAAAGCTTATTCATCAGTTAAATCTCAAATTAAAGGTGAATCCAAATTATAACCGGAGTTTAGATAGTAAAATATTTGATGTAAAATCCGTAGAGTGTTATCTTCTATGTGGAGTATTATTTATCTGATGTAAAGTCCGAAGATTTTCTTGACTTTTGTTCTGCGAACTAAATAGAAAAAGGTAATCGTGATGTTATTAATAGTGAACATAGTTCCCTACACTACACACTTCATAGTTACTGTAGAAATTCCACAGTATAAAAATAATAAAATAAGGGATTTGTCGGCTAATAGTTGCGTCATAAGTTCGATTAGATTTGACTAATTTGGAATTATTATATATGCGAAAGTATTAAAGATTTACGGCGAAATATTCTTTTTGAATTAATTTTTTCATGAATATATACAGAAGTTCCATTTTTATCTTATCCACCGATAACATGGCCTGTGTAGGGGAAGGAGGCTGATAACGAGGAAAAAATTTTTATCTTGTAATTATCCTGCGGCTATGCCATCAACACTACGATGCTTGTAACACATGTATACTTGTTTTGATTTAATTTCAGTTATTTTTCTTCAGGAATAGATAGGAAGAAATGGGACGGACACACACAGTTCGAGGGTGAGAGATGGAGATGTAATGTGTATTATATAAGTAGACTAGACAGTTTTTGTGGAAATTCTAGGATTTAGTTTTGACTAATTTGAAATTATTATATAGATGAGTGCATTAAAGATTTACAACGAACTGCAGTTTTTCAAATGAATACTTTTTATTAATTTCATTCAGAACTTCCTTACTGCACCTTATCTACCGATAACATGGCCCAGATAGTACCCGTTGAAATTCTGTGGTTTAGTAGTGATAAAATTACGGATCTACGATATAAAATGCATTTTTCAGTTCTACCCGTGAATAGTTTTGATCAATACATACAAAACTTTTATCCTGTATCTTATCTACCGATAACATGGTCGTGTAAGAAATAAAAGCTAATAACTAAAAAAATTTAGTATTTTGTAGTAATCCGGCGTCTTCGGTATCCACAATACAATGCTTATAATACATGCAACCCGTGCTGATTTTAGTTTAATCATTTTTCTTCAGTAATAGATAAGATGGACAGACACACACAATGAAAGAGAGGGAGAGAGAGAAAGAGAGAGAGAGAGCGGGAGAGATGGAGACACACTGTCTATTATATATGTATGTTGATAGACAGTGCATCTCCATCTCTCTCTGTTTCTCTATCTCTCTCTTTACTGTGTGTGTCCATCCCATCACTTCCTGTCTATTACTGAAAAAACTATTGAACTGAAATCGGAATAGGTATACATGAATTATAAATGTATTGTGGATACCAAAGAAGCAGATAACTCAAAATGCATCATTTTTCCCTGTTTTAGCCTTTGTATACCGCCATGTTATCGGTGGATAAAATACAGAATGAAAGTTCTGCATACATTCATGAAAAATATTCAGGTTCTGATAGTACCACGGGTAAAACTGAAAAATGTATTTTATTTCATAGATCTTTAATTTTATCTCTGTTAAACCGTAGAATTTCCCGGGTAGTATCTAAACCATATTACCACTAGATAAGAGACAGAAAGGAGGTTCTGTATGTATTCATGAAAAATGGTCGTTTAAAACACAATAATTCTTCGTAAATGTTTAATACATTTATATATACAATAATTTCAAATTAGTCTAATCTAATTAAACTTACGACGCAGTTAGGGATCGATAAATCTTTTTTAAACCTTATAATCTACGCGGGACTTATCTAGTAGAATAATTTAAACTAGCAAGACCCGTGGAAATTCCACGGGATGAGAAATATACTGGTCCATTTCTTCTGATCCGCTGTCTTTGCAATTGATTTTGCCTTAAATGGTTAACTTCACAAGGATTCATATTTTCAATTCTCTGCCTATATCTCTCTCTTTGGTTTTGATGATAATTCATTCTGTCTTTTTTATCCATGTTCTGTTTTCTTTGCTGAAATAAATTTTTCTGCCGATCAAGGTACTGTGGCCGCTGTTCCTCATCCATATATTCCCTCCTTTGCTGTTATAAGTTTCTTTGCTGCTCGCAGTACTCTTCACGTTGTACATCGTTCATTGCAGCTTGCCTCACTTGCTGACGTTGCCTCTCCCTCTCAAGGATTTCCTGCGGTTAATCATTCCTTATTCTCTGTCTGTAGAGTCTCATTCTATCGCGAGCAGCTTCCAATCTTCGCTCCATTGTGACAGTCATTTACGTAAGTTTCGGTTCTCTGATACTGCAAACTCAACAAAAGCGTAACGTACTAACTAACTAAGGAAGGAACAAGCAGAATCAAAATAATATGGACATTAAACAACTCAAACTTGTGTTTTATTGTTCGCTCAAATGACCGACGCACTTGAACATCAATTTAAGTGTCGTACTGTCGTTTCACTGATACTAACATGAAGTTCTGATCTGGTAAAAGAAACTTGCTCTATAAACTGAGAATTTAGAGCACGAGGAAGGGTAATCGCTATCATTTGAAATCAGAGCTCAGGCAAGAGTGTCCTGTATACGTGTAACTTGTACAGGCTGCTTATACATAGAATTAAACTAAATTAGGAATTACAGCTGTTTATGAACTTACATGTGATCGGTTGCAATGCGAAGGGTGGCTTCCAAGACGTTACTTCTGTGCAAAGTCTCTTCTAGACAAGATCACTTCTACACGAGATCACATCTACACAAGATCACTTCTACACAAGATCACCTCTACACAAGATCACTTCTACACAAGATCATTCGTATTTACTGATTAGTTTCTGAAGGCCTTGAACACTTGGATGTCACGCAATGAGCTGCTGTGAGACGATAATGGAAGGAAATACGGCTCTGGATTCGAATAATTATTTGCTCAATTCAGCTCCGACTAATTAAGATTGGTTAGCATTCCATAACGAGCTTGCCGACACAACATGGATCCAAGTGTCCACAGTCAGGCGTTGCTGGGACTTAAGGAGCAGTGGGCGGCCATAATATCGGACACAAATAAATGATGAGTTTCTCTTTTGGTTTTCGTCAACGATGCCTGAACAAGAAGTTTAATTTAAAAACCATTAAACCCTGGTTTATATGTACATACATTAGGTATACATATACCTCATATATTAATACATATATATGTATATATACACACACATATATATATATATATATATATATTAGACATGTGTATATTCAGTAACGCATAAGGAGGTACGTTTAGATGGATCCTGGTTGGACGTAGAATTACTGTTGTGAGTTATTCAGTGAAGGGGAGAATACGCACCCACTTGTAACCTAGTTGATGAAAAATATCCAGAACTTCGGCTGGAAAACATTTTTATTGTTAAGGACGCTACAATATTGACTGTTGATAATGTATCTTCTGTGTGACATAGTGAATTTTTAATGTAAGTCGTAAGGCTAGGCTGTAATTAATATGACTGTATGTAACGAGTACCTCGCCACTGCACATGAGGGTCACAGCATAAGGCGTCGTGTCAGACATGAAGTCTCGTGTGTGTCAAGCGACGTGTCATACTTTGGACCATCCAGCTCGCACAAATAAATCCAGTGTCTCACAAATAAATCTGATAGCGCATATACTCTTGAAGTCTACGTAGTAAAGTGTTCTCTTCACAAATTTGTGTTATTAGAAAATTCTGGGATACCGCGCTGATTATTTACTCCCTTTGGATATCATATTAACTCATGGACGCAACAAAATGTTTTCTATTCATCAGAAAATAACGTCGTCACCTAATAAAAGAAGTGGAAGTGTTACTGAATAAAACAAATGGATGAATTTGTTAATATGGCAAATGGTAGTGTTACTTATTGACACAAGAGGAAGTGTTAATAGGAACTCCCTCATCACAACCGTCACAAAGTCAGGTCTACAGGATGTCCCTCATCACAACCGTCACAAAGTCAGGTCTACAGGATGTCCCTCATCACAACCGTCACAAAGTCAGGTCTACAGGATGTCCGTCATCACAACCGTCACAAAGTCAGGTCTACAGGATGTCCCTCATCACAACCGTCACAAAGTCAGGTCTACAGGATGTCCCTCACCACAACCGTCACAAAGTCAGGTCTACAGGATGTCCCTCATCACAACCGCCACAAAGTCAGGTCTACAGGATGTCCCTCATCACAACCGTCACAAAGTCAGGTCTACAGGATGTCCGTCATCACAACCGTCACAAAGTCAGGTCTACAGGATGTCCCTCATCACAAAGTCAGCTGTACAGGAGCTGAAGAAGAGTCAGCGAGTGCAGCTGCAGCAGCTACTCCGCTTAATGCTGTCACTACAAACAGATCCTGAGAGCAGATCCTGCGGCTGAGATCCTGTGAACACAATCAGACACAGATCAGCAGTGATCAGCAGTGATCAGCAGTGATCAGCAGCACACGGTGATCAGCACCACGAGGATCATCAGGGGGGAGAGTGAGGGTAACCGAGGGGAGGAGGATGGGCAATTAGAGCAGAGCTCATCAGGGTGTCGGAGCCACTGAGCTTGTGACTGAACGAGACGTGATGTAAGTGTGGTGATGTGTTGTGTGGTGATGTGTTGTGTGGTGATGTGTTGTGTGGTGATGTGTTGTGTGGTGATGTGTTGTGTGGTGATGTGTTGTGTGGTGATGTGTTGTGTGGTGATGTGTTGTGTGGTGATGTAGTGTGTGGTGATGTGTTGAGTGGTGATGTGATGTGTGGTGATGTGCTCTATGATGATTTACTGTGTGGTGAGGGGCTGTGCCTTGATGTGCAGTGTGGTGATGTGATGTGCTGTGTGATGAAGTACTGTGTGGTGATAGGCTGTGTTTTGATGTGTTGTATGTGTGGGTGCTGTTTAGTTGTTTACTGTCTGGTTGCGTGTTGTGGAGTAATGTGTTGTGCGATTGTGTTCTGTGTGGTGATGTGTTGTGCGATTGTGTTCTGTGTAGTGATGTGTTGTGTGATGATGTGTTGTGTAATGATGTGTTGTGTCGTTTTGTCTGTGTGGAGTAGAGGGAGATTTTTGTGACCTATATTAGAAATAACGACCCACAGCCACAGAACTTGACTCTGTGTGCACACACAGTGCACACAGTACACACAGTGCACACAGTATTCTTTATGTATTACACACGGAAAATACATAGTCTGTACTCATTACATACGCTATAAAGATACCCACAGTCCAAAAGAAAGCACAATTATCAGCGACAATACTTGAAGAAGATGTAACAAAATTCTGATCAACCATGGAAATTAGTATTAGAGGAAATAACTAGCCATCAACACAGTACATTATGCAAGAGGGCACACAACTGCACTCTCCTTAGAATAAAAACACTTCAGAGTTTACATGCAGCAGAAATTCACCGAGGAAGACAACGACAGCTTTTACGTGACCACATCGAATTTATAAAAGCATACACGACTGCAAACTGCAGAGCAACAGCACCCTGTGACACAGGAAGCTACGGCAGGTTCTACTAATAACAATCTTCTTTAATTACCATAGATGAGTTTAAGAGAACCTTAAAGAGCTTCTAACAAAGAGCATCAGGACCAACCGATGTAACGATACTACAATTAAAAATGGTCCCAATCACATGAAGTTCATCTCATGTATATATTCAATCAATCAGTTTCTAATTATTATTTTCCAGATATATTAAACTAACCCTAGTGATCTTTTTCCAAAACCCAAATGCTTCACAGCATCAAGTCCACGACTAGAGACATTTGTCTCTGCTTGACGTACAAAGCAAACTACTGGAGAAAATTTTAAATGACAGATTTTATGGGCAGCTGATAGTCCTAGACAAATTCCACCCGAAATAACACAGATTTAAATGCAGCAGTAGAACCCATGCAGCCCTAGCCACTTTACATAAATCAATAACAATACACTCAGCCAATGAACAGAAATAAATCTAATAAAGAAAGACATTTCCATGGTATTTCACAAAGCGTGAATAATAGGACTGCAGTACAAGCCCATCCAACTAAATAGAGCACGAATATTCTCCTAAACTTTGCGCGACTTCTTAACTCACAGAACAGCCAAAATCCGGACAGGTAACTTCATTGGTCCACAGTTCAAACTTCATACAAGAGTCCCTCAGCGTTCATGTCTATCATCAACTTTATTTACTTATTCTACGCACGACGTCCCTCATCCCATATTAAGCAGCGACTGCATGGGCTTTGTAGATGATAGTGCTCAGATAATATCAGTATCAGAGAATTATTAGGATCTAGACCAGCGGTTCTCAAAGTGTGCACCCAGGCGCACTAGTGAGCCCCTGAGGTTGTCTAGGAGAAACCGGTAGAATTCTTGAAATATGTATTCCGATATGAAAAGAAAATGTATGGTTAGCATATTATACCGTATACTTACAAAATTCCGCTCCTTATGTTACAATATTATTGTGATAATTATCTGTTGCTTTCTAGCAGAAAACTACTAGTTATAACTCCGCAAGCAGGTTTTATACGCGTTTTTATATGTGTTCTAGACGACTTGTCAGCACCGCCAATACGTATCTTGCCCCTTCCAGCAGTGTTGCATAAGCTGGCGTTGTTGCCGTACTAGTGTTTATGAGGAAAAAGTGGCAATGAGAGTATCAGTATTGTGCTTATCACTAGATTTAGAATAATACACCTATACAAATACTAGATAGGTTCTTTAAAAAGAAGCGCGACACTGCTGAATGTAGTCCAGAAAGTGAGTAAAACTCAACTGTGGAAAGTTGTAAGAAAGAAAAACCGCAACCGATTAGCTAATGCGATAATAGTTATTTAAGATTTGGTTTTTCTTGGACCGGAAAGGAAGACAATCCTTTGCCGCTATGTTTAGTTTGTGGTATAAAAAAGCCAAATGAATCAATGCTTCCTAGTCAGGTCACTCAATATTGTAGAAGCAAGCACTCTCTTCACGAAGTAAACCAACAAGTTATTTTAAGAGAATGTCCGAACACCAAGCAAAAGGAGCAAATTCTTTCATAGCATATCGACTGTTTCTGAAAAAGCTCAAATTGTTTCTTACCAAGTCTCAGAACTGATCGCGCTAAATATGAAAGCTCATACTTGAGGTGGGTGCAAATAATAATAATTTTGCTCACTTGCAAAAAGGTTGTCACGACGATGCTCGAAAATGAACTAGCAATAAAAATAAGCAAGACATCTCTGTCCAACGATGCAGATCACAGGTGTATTTCAGAAATGTCTTCTGATATTGAAAAAATGTCTGTGGTAATGAACCCCAGTGTTCAGATTTTGCACAGCAAGTCGATGAGTTGACAGACATTGCTTACAAGACCCAGCTCACAGCATTCAGTCTTTTCATTATGAAGATCAAATAACAAATCAATCTCTTTTCTGCAAAAAATCAAGTGTGACTGCAAAAAATGAGGACATTTTTAACATTCTGGTTAACTAACATGATAAATATCAGTTATCTTGGGATTCATGTATGGAAATTTGTACAGATGGAGTTCCTTCTATGGTAGTGTGTGTCAAGGGCCTCATATCTTTTGTTAAGAAACAAACGAGAATGTTATTGTAACTCACTGTTCTCTTCATAGAGAGGCTTTGATGGCAAGATCGTTAGTAGAGAAATTCAGGTAGGTCTAAAATCAAGTTGTTCAGATGGTAAACTTTATTAAAACAAGACCAGTTAAATCACAGTTATTCGAACAGTTTTGCATCAACATGGATTCTCAACAAGACGGCTGCTGTCACACATCAATTTGAGGTGGCTATCAAGAGGGAAAATACAGGGTGGCGCATAAGTAACGCACCCTTTTAAAAAATTAATAATAAATAAAGTATTACCGCAATATACACTGAGTATCTGTAGACAGGATACGACATGTAAATAAACTTTAAGAGTTCCTCTATCGTTTGTAATTATCCCCATCGTTATACCTTTCATAGTTTATTTATTATTAATTTTTTAAAAGGGTGCGTTACTTATGCGCCACCCTGTACTCACTCGTATCCTCGTGTTACGGCAACAACTTCTCGCGTTCTTCGAAAAAATGAAACAATCACATTTATGTGACTTTCTTCAATGCAAATTTTGGATTGTCAAATTACAATATTTGGCAGGTATATTTCAACATCTAAATATTCTGAACACTAGTATGCAAGGGAACTGCGAAAATATTCACTCATCCACTGATGAAACAAAAGCGTTTCAGAGATAACTATAGGTTTGGAAAAGAAAAACCATCGAAGGTAACCTGGAAATGTTTCCATTCGTAGGTAATCTTGCAAAAATTAAATGCTTTCAATGATAGTTGATCATTGAACAACTTTAGGACAAAAACTTTGATTTGATTTTCATCACTCAACACTGCGCAATATAACTGGATTCGAAACCTCTTCGATGAAATTTCAACCGATTCTAGTTTAACGTTAACAGAAGAAGAAGAAGAAGAACTGGCAGATGAGTCCACTGATAGTGTATTGATGATTAAACACATAGAATTTTCTCTTGGAGCATTTTGGATTTCCATCAGAGAAAAATATGTGTTGATATCTAAAAAAGCGCTCCAGTGTACGTACACGTGCAGGTGTACGTACACGTGCAGGTGTACGTACACGTGCGGGTGTACGCACAGTTAATACGTATACGTGCACGCGCGTAGGTAGTTCGTGCGTACTAGTGGAGGTGTGCGTGCAGTGTGTACGCACACGTACAGTGTGTGCGTACAGTGTGTTTGTACAGTGTGTGCGTACAGTGTGTGCGTACAGTGTGTGCGTACAGTGTGTGCGTATTAAGAATGCGAAGTAATGAGTTCAGGGAAGTGTGAGTGGCGCCGTTGTGCCCCATGGGGATCTGCCATAATGAGGCTTCGTGAGGCCTAGGGCTTGTGTTGTGAGGCCTGGAGCTTGTGTTGTGAGGCCTGAGGCTTCTGTTGTGAGGCCTGGGGCTTGTGTTGTGAGGCCTAAGGGTTGTGTTGTGAGGCCTGAGGCTTGTGTTGTGAGGCCTGAGGCTTGTGTTGTGAGGCCTGGGGCTTGTGTTGTGAGGCCTGGGGCTTGTGTTGTGAGTTATTCAACTGCATTTTGCAGTTTATTAATTTTAAGCCTTCATCACACTTTATAAATTGAGATAATTTCCATAACGAATATTTCGCTTCTAAATTTTATTCAGAAGGTGACCTTGCTCATCACATATATCACAGAGAGCAAACACCGCATGTGAAGTGAAGGGGGAAGTGAGAGGAGGGAAGTAAGAGGAGGGAAAAGAGGGAAAGGAAGTGAGAAATAACAACCATCGGGAAATAGAGACCTGAAATAACAACCATCGGGAAATAAAGACCTGAAATAACAACCATCAGGAAAGAAAGACCTGAAATAACAACCATCAGGAAAGAAAGACCTGAAATAACAACCATCAGGAAATAAAGACCTGAAATAACAACCATCAGGAAATAAAGATCTGAAATAACAGCCATACGGAAATAGAAACCTGACACACACGGCAATTTTGCCCAGCTTGCCACCTCCAATTGAGGTGCAACACAGCCCTGAGATGTACGCTAGAGCAGATACTTCCATCTCCGTGTTAGTGGTCAGGTGACACTGGCAGCTGTGTTCAGCTGGTGACTAGGGTGTGTTTCCAAGATCTTGTCTTTAAATTCTTCTCACATGCTGTTGTGATACCTGCGTTCTTGTGAACCAGCTGCTGTGTAGGTCAGTGAAGGCAGGTCGGTGACGTTACGAAATAAAGCTCATAGTCGCCACTGTCCCCAACACCCTCCCAAAGCCCCGTTTCCTCCTCACCCATGTACCTTCAAATCTTCCAAAATGCTCAGCACAATTATCCTCCTACTTGATAGCGTCTGGCAGGAATAATTTCCGGGATAATTTCCGCGTATTTCCGTAATTCTGTGGAGAGTTGAAACCATTTCCTCATGATGAGACACCATCTTGTTATTTCTGGGTGAGTGCTGATGTTATTTCTGGGAGTGATGCTATCTTTGCTGGGGGTGTGATGTTTTTTCTGGGTGTGTGGTGCTTGTTTTTACCGGGTGTGTGGTGTTGTTATTGCTAGGTGTGTGGTGCTGTTGTTGCTGGGTGTGTGATGCTGATTGCTGGGTGAGTGTTGCTGTTATTACTTGGTGTGTAGTACTATTATTACTGGGTGTGTGGTGCTTTTATTACTAGATGTGTGGTGTTGTTATTGTTGGGTGTGTGGTGCTTTTATTACTGGGTAAATGATGCTGTTATTGCTAAGTGTGTGGTGCTTTTATTATTGGTTGTGTAACACTGTTGTTGCTGGGTATATGGGCAGAATAATTTTGACTTTATGCACCAAATCATACAGAAATTTTGGACCGTAAATGATGTTCATTTATTACCTAGAACTCTATGTCGCACGTTAGTTAGAGCGTGGCTCTGTGGTGAAAGTGTGTTCCTTTAATTTTCTATAGCAAGTTTATTGTCATTATTCATTTGTGTGAACCCTGTTTACAAGATTCCCTGATGCCTCCAATATCTCCATTATTAAACAGAACAGATCTACGGGAAAAAATGTAGAGCATTTCTTCCTCTTATGTTTACATGTTCATACAGTCAAGGACATGTGAATGCTAGACAGAGTCACTGACTTTTATTTTGTATATTTCCGCTCAGAATTTTACTTGCAAGTGACCTGTTGTCAGACCTGCGGTGAAGCCACGCCTCTTGCTGTGGTGCTGAGGCTGTGGTGCTGAGACTGCGGTGCTGAGGCTGTGGTGCTGAGACTGCGGTGCTGAGGTTGCGGTGCTGAGGTTGCGGTGCTGAGGTTGCGGTGCTGAGGTTGTGGTGCTGAGGTTGCGGTGTTGAGGTTACGGTG
>VCRD01001421.1:50829-140296 GCA_006783055.1 Trinorchestia longiramus
TGCAGATACTGAGAGTTTGCAGATACTGAGAGTCTGCAGATACTGAGAGTTTGCAGATACTGAGAGTCTGCAGATACTGAGAGTTTGCAGATACTGAGAGTCTGCAGATACTGAGAGTTTGCAGATACTGAGAGTCTGCAGATACTGAGAGTCTGCAGATACTGAGAGTCTGCAGATACTGAGAGTTTGCAGATACTGAGAGTCTGCAGATACTGAGAGTCTGCAGATACTGAGAGTCTGCAGATACTGAGAGTCTGCAGATACTGAGAGTTTGCAGATACTGACGACGCTGCACTCTGAGGTGGTTTAGGCTAACTTTAAATCTGAACAAGTTTCAATTATTGAATTGGATTTATTACTTCAATCTTGACTGGAAGTGTGTAAGAGAACGTTGTTTCAGGAGCAGAACTAGAAGTTCTGAAAAGTGCTGAGGAGTTTCAAAGAGTTCTGATTAAGTATTGACCAGTCCTGGACGGATTTAAAGAGAGTTAAAGAGCGCTAAAAGGTCCCAAAAATTCATGCCTTCTTCCGTGTTTGAATTTTACAAATTTCATCTACATATATAATCGTCTATGTATCTCCATCTTGCTGTATCTGTGTGTGTTCGTCCCATTACTTCCTATCTATTACTGAAGAAAAATTATTGAACTGAAATCAGAACGGGTATGCGTGTATTACAAGCATTGTATTGTGGATACGAGAGGCACCGAATCACTATAAAACACGCCATTTGTCACGTTAGTAACTTTCTTCTCTTACACGGCCATGTTATCGTTAGGTAAGATACAAAATGAAAGTTCTGTATATATTCAAGAAAAATATTCTGATTCTGATGGTACCACAGGTAAAACTGAAAAATGTATTTATTTCGTAGATCCTTAATTTTCTTACTTTTGAATGAAAGAATTTTAACGGGTACTATCTGAGCTGCCTTAACGTTAGATAAGATGCACAATGGAAATCCTGTATATATTAATGAAAAGTATTCTTTTAAAACACAATAATTCGTCCTAAATCTTCAATGCATTTATCTTTATAATAATTTCAAATTAGTCAAATCTAAATCGTAGAATTTTCACGCGAACTGGCTAGTTACAAAATAATTAACTCCTCTGCCACAAAATTTGAAGATTACAATGTACAATAAAAATAGGACAGAAAACTGCGGTAAATAATTTTGTCCTGTAGCTGAAAACATTTCATCTTGAGCTCCATACACACGAAAATGTTCGTAGTAATCTGATCATGAGTCTTCCAAGGAAAAGCCAGTCTTCTAAATAAATACTTTAGCCTCTATAATATTATAGTGAATAGAGGACAGGAAAAGCAAAAGCTAAGGATATAAGACTGTTTTATCTCGCGACTAAATCAATTGGTGCGTACCTGTGTAGGAATAGAGCAGATCTCTTGGGTAGCCCGTGCATCTCCTGCCCGCGACTGCTCCATGACAAATAAATGAGAACCAGTACGACGACAGGAGGAAGAGGGCGAGGCAGAAGAATATGAGGGAAGCAGCTTCCGGTTGACAACTTGCAATAGACCAATAATGACAAGTGCAGGCAGGAACCCGAAGATGAAGATGCTACCCCACAAATAAGATAAGAGACAGACACTAGGAACCACCGGCAAATGGAGCAATAACTTCTGTGATGGAACTGCTTCCACTGAGGGCCTCCAGTCGTCACTACAATTGATTTCTGATATTGACGAGATGCCGTGAAAAACTCAAGCAATTCTTCCTGCCAAGTTCTGGAGCCCCGTGGGTCTAAAGTGAGAAAGCGATGCTTGTTCTAGCCCTGGAGGCATGCCAGTTGTTTAAACGTTGCGGTGAAAATTTTTGAGCTCACAGCTATGATACTCGTGGGAAGTCGTGAAGGCTAACAACACAGACTACAGAAAATCATTTTTCTAGAAATACCGAAGAGAACAAAACGAGTGTAGTTACAATGGTGAGTAACATCTGTTTGGCCGCTAAAATATCGTGATTATTTTAGTATTAAATATTATTAAACTTAGTAATATTTTAGAGTAAATCTTTATGCTTATTTCACGCCACTCGTGATTGTTTTTTAAAGTAAAAATTTAATCATAGTCGTGACTTCAAATGGTAACTCTTGTTTATGGAAGAGCGTAGACAACCACAGGTTCTAAAACGCCCGTCAGTCTACCGCAGAGTATCAGCCTGGGTTGCGTTGTGTCCTCCTGAATAGAATTGTGTCACCCACACAGTAAAGTGAAACCAGTAGATATCGAATTGCAAGGACAAATATTTTAGCAATATTGCAGGTGGTAATTTTGTATTGATATTTTGTATCGTTAATATTTTTGTAGTATAATACATGAGTAATTATTTCATTTTATTTATATAATTGATTGATTAGTTTATTATTATTGTTACAATTATTATTCACACCATTATTGGTATTATTATTATGATTACTATTAACGGTTTTCTTGTTTTTATATTTTTTATTGCTATTATCTTCATAATTGTTAACGTAATTATTGCTTGTTTCTTATATTTTAGTTTAACTTTATACCTGAAGCATTGACCATGACCTTGATGACCATGACCTTGATGATCATGACTTTGATGATCATGACTTTCATGACCATGACCTGAATGACTATAACTTTGATGACTATTTCCTCGGTTATCACTTCGATAACCATGACTTTTTCTACAATATGTAAACAATAAATCGTTCTTATGATAAAATTTCAGCAGCAGAGTAGCAGTGCTGATTAGCGGAGTGGCTGTACTATGCAGCGGGCAGAAAGAGCTGTACAGCGGTCAGAAAGAGCTGTACAGCGGTCAGAAAGAGCTGTGCAGCGGACAGAAAGAGCTGTACAGCGGACAGAAAGAGCTGTACAGCGGACAGAAAGAGCTGCACAGCGGACAGAAAGAGCTGTGCAGCGGAAAGAAAGAGCTGTGCAGAAGACAGAAAGGGCTGTACAGCGGACAAAAAAATACTGATCATCAGATTGGCACAGCCGTGTAGACGGAAGAATTTAGTTATCCTCCCGAGACTGCCTGTTGCTCGAGCAGGTCGTGTAGTGGCACGGGCGAGCAAGAGGCCGACTGAGCATGGATCGTCTTTTCATCCACAAAAGAAAAGAAAGTCTCAGAGGATTTCAAAGAGGACATTTCTTCTGGGACCCAAAAAGACTGGAGGTGCAGGGCTGCTGACGACGTGCGGCGTCTGCATTATTTAGGCAAATCTTGCTAGCAATCACACGAAGGTTCTGCTGCTCGCGATATGGAGGGGCTTCAAGTGATCTTCCGGGAAAAATGGAATAAAATCTTATTCCATCTTTTTAAAACACTACAAAGTCGGATCTTTTATTGATGTCTGTATGCTAGTCGGCGTGACCATTCATTCATGGAGGTCCCGATGCAAACAGCATGTATGCGTGTGTGCAAGGATTTCAGCTTTTACGCCTGTGACATTGTGACGGTTCGTTTCACGAGAGCAACGAAGTCAAATGGCTCTAAACTTACTAGGATTTTTGCACATGTATATAACCAGTCTTTTGCGATAAATTTTCGAATATGTTTCATGGCTTTATTCCCTTCGTTTTGCGACAAAAATTGAAATGCAAGTTTCTAATATTTCCAACATGAATGGAATTTCTGTGCCATCCTTTAAATAAACTCATTTTCTCCTAATAAAATTAACGCTCGTTTATTTAATTGAAGAACGCCAGGGTTAAGACGAGCAATGTTGCTCTCGTCCTTGTTGCTTATGTCATCACAGGACTCACTACTCATGACACACCAACAACTAATCCAGGTGCCAACGCTACTCTACTGTTCTTGTTCAGTAATGAAAGCATCACTCTCTTATAGAATAGAATAGAATGAGGCTATAGGAACGAACCTTCTGGCCCATTCTTGGGTCGGATAATTACTTCGATAATTATTCGGTTGTTTACCCAAGTCCCATGCCGTATTTCTAGCCGTGTCAACCATGTCGACAGCGGGATTCGAACCCGGGTCTTTCCGCTCGCAAGCAGATTCGCTCACCAGTCGACCAAGCTGGTGGTATGCAGCGGGATAGTTTCTAGACGACTATGAGCTAAGCCTTTCCAAAGGAATGTTGAAAGATTATTATTACAGCTTGAGATGAAATAGCAAAAGCAGTAGTCCGGGGGAGAATAGTTATGAAAATAAATAACCTGAGATGGAAGAACATGGCACAGGAAACTGCCAAGTCGTCCGTTCTTAAGTTACTACTAAGCCACACGTCATCACACACCAATAACGCACAGGTACATGAGAGAGAGTGAGGTAAGGTGAGAACAGTCACCCTTGTCATCAATCTTCTCATGCAGGCTTGTCTTGGCTTGGTCAGGTGTAGGAGTAAATCAATAAACTTATTTTCAAAAGCTCGACCATGTCAAGAAGCTGAATCTATGTGGGAAACATTTAAATAACCCATATCTAGTGTCTTGTCGGAAGTATTGACAATATTTTCAATTAAATGAGAGAACTTACCGTCATCAGTTGCTGTACTGGTGAGTTCCCATAAACAAGTACAATTTGGGTAGTTATTTTGTGCTATGAATAAATTATAAAGTGTAGAAGCTCTTTCTTTTTTGCTCCTGATTTCGTTTTAAGTTGTAGTTGCAGCTACTCTTCGATGTTACTTACGGATCCTCTACCTCTCTTGCTCTGCCAAGATTTATCGACATTGTGATGGACATGTTCTTTGCATATACCTTAAGCTGGGAGGTTTCTTTCATCTAGATATTGTAGTATATATGAGTGTGATGCATATAATGTGTGGTGGTATATGTATGTGTGATATATGTGTGTGATAATGTATAAGTGTAGGATGGTTGATGATATATGTATGATGATGTGTAATGATATATATAAGTGTGGTGATACATAAGTGTACGTCATGATACATACGTGTACGATGGGTGATGATATAAGTGTGATGATATGTAAGTGTACGTGTGGAGCTCACGTGCCATTTGGTTAGTAAGATCCAACGATCGCCCCCCTCAGAAACATAAACACCGCACACTATAATAAATCGGAAAGCTTACCAGGCCCCCGACCAGCAAAACACAAGACGTGATTGATGCTTCAACGATCGTTTCGACACCATAAAACCATAAGAAGCACAGCACAGCACAGTAAGGAGGAGCTAAGAAGGCCTGAAGGCATGGTATTTGAAACCAGAAGAGTATATAAGCGACTGTCGGAAAATCAAGCGGAATTTCAAAAGTTCGGAATGACAAGTGAAACAGAGCTGGGAAGCAAAGGGCATAGACAAGTAAATGGCAGGGCGACGGGTGAATCCAAGAGTCTGCAAAAGGTCTAGATCTTCTCGACGTGGAGATTAGAATATTTCTGGAATAAAAAAAAGAAACAATATGCCATAAAACAGCATAACATATTATGGCATATCTGTCGAAGCATGTGCTTAGGGAGGATTTTCCTATATTTTCTATCTATCTTAAAATGATAGGAGGAATGAATTTCGAAGCATGAAAATAACTGATGATGTCGACAGTCAAGTCTCAGTTATCAATGAGAATTTCTTAAGAGCCTTAAAAAAATCTAGACCACCGCAAGGAGAGCTAAACTAAAGCGTAACGCCTGGATAACAGATGAAATAAAACAATTGAGCAAAGTAAAAAAACTTACCTACATGAGTTTAAATGTAAAAAATGGAACAACTCCCTACTTGACTGTTATAATCATCATGCAATGGTCCTCCGGAAAAAATTAACAAAACAAAACGAAAACACTTCTAAAAGGAACTACAACAGCAAAGAAAAATCCAAAACGAACCTGGGAAATCATCAAAGAAATAGCACAGTACACAGATATTCAAGGAGAGAAGAAATTCGAAAATCCATTGGAGACAGCCACTAATTTCAACGCTTTTTTCCCTGAAGTCGATGCAAAAGTCTTCGACGAAGTATCCAAATCTACTCCACCTAAACCTGTTGATGTTGGCCTAAGTCCTGCCCAATTACAAACTACAACTAACACATGGAGACCAAATCCAGTTATTCTACAGGAAATACGTAAAATCTTATACTCGTTAAAAAATCCAAAGGCAGTTGGACATGACAACATAAGCCTTCAATACATCAAAGACAGTTTCAGTGTCACAGCACCATTGCTTCGTTTGATAATCAATAGTTCTATTGCTACAAACAGATTCCCAGATCAGTGGAAACATTCCATAATCAAACCGTTGCATAAAGCAGGTGACATCAATACAGCATCAAATCACAGGCCAATTAGCCTTTTACCAGACTTATCCAAAATACTAGAAAAACTAATATCAAATCAACTCTCAACACATTTGGGCAAATCTAACTTACTTCATCAAAACCAGTATGCTAACTAAATACATCAGCACTCAAGACGCGCTGCTTGTCACCGATACAGTGATATAAACAAAAGGAACGTCATTCTCTTGCTTCTGCTTTACCTCTCCAAAACTTTCGACAGTGTTGAACATACACGGCTTCTGCAAAAAAATCTTTTACTTAGGAATCGACACACAGTGATTTGTTTCAGAGCTGTTTATCAAACCGTTTTCACGCAGTCCAACTAGAAAACACAATTTCATCACCCATACAAAACGATTTCGACGTTCCACAAGGTTCTATTCTCGGCCCACTTCTGTTCTCTATTTTCATCAATGATTTCCCATCAATGCACTGAAACACAAAAATTTCTATGTACGCAGATGATGTGCAAATTACAATGACAAGCGCACTGGCCAAACTACCTCACACAAAAACAAATGCTGAAAGACTTTTAAAACACTTAAAATCATGGTACGACCAAAATGGTCTCAAACTTAACACAAGTAAGACACAGTGCATCATTTTTAGTTTTTAAGAACACAATAAAAAAGCTACCGAATTTAACTTTAACGTTAGGAAATGACATCATTGAACCAGTAAGAAGAGTAAAAAAATTGGACGTTTGGTTTGATCAAAACATGTCCTTCACATCCCATGTGGAGAAAACCTGCAACAAAATTAACGGTACATTAATGTTTCTTCATAGCGTGAAGAACATGCTTGACGAGCAAATTAGATTATTAACCATACAATCTTTAGTGTTATCGTGCTTCGACTACTGTGACTTGGTCTGGGGAGATATACCTAAAGGTCTTCAAAAAAGGCTACAGAAATGTATGAATTTTGCTGCTAAAGTAGTATGCAAAGGAAACTTTGGAAAAAACGATCATGCAACCCCTCTCATAAAAAAACTTAACTGGACCCCAATAGAACAAAGATTACTCATTCACAAGTTCAAATATGTATTCTCCTCTCTATATCGCCCTCAAAGTTCTGTCAAAATTGTTAGATTCCATTCATTCACTACCGAGTGTGGAAAACCTAATCGACAACACGATGTTGACATCAGTTTCCGCTTGTTCGATGTTTCAAAGAGTTCTTTCTATTCAGGTGCATTGCTTTGGAATAAACTGACCAGGCATATGAAGGAAAAACAGTCAATTAACAATTTCAAAAAAACGTGACGCATCATTTTCGAATATCAAAGTAGCAAACAAATAGAGAAAACTTAGCACCTATGCATGATTAAGCAAAATTAACTTGGTAACGAAACACACTACATTTATGTGTCTGCCATGTGTTTGTGTCACACAATTTGAGTGTAAACTGAAGGAGAGTTACGAAATCAACCTAAACGTCAAATTCGTGCTACAATTCCGCAGCTCTAGAGTCAAGTCGACTAATTTAAATTTATCAAAAACCGGGGCGTTTTTTACTTTTTTACTTTCAAACTTCAGGCTTATTAATTGGCGTTTCTTTAACTGCTAAATGTTTCAGTGTTTATAATTCTATTTCCCTAATGAAAAAAAAGAAGAAATTTTTTGAAAGGAAACAAATTGTATTTTGCCTAAAAATAAATATAATTGTATTTGAATTTGTGCTTACTCTTCAATTTATTCTTCTTATAAAGCTTTCAGAAATTTTTTGTTTTATCTGTTATACTCCCTCCGATAGGAAATAGTTGGTCCATATCAATGTTGAAGTTGGTCAGAAATATTTGCTACAAAAACAAATGTAGACCTTTTAGAAAGGATACTTGCAAAACTACTGGTTGTAACAAATACATAAACTTTATTCTGTAATACAGTACAATAAATTGATAATGTATAAACATCAATGAATTATATTTTTAATAAAATACATAACAGAAGCCAAACTTTAGATTGTAATTAAATACATGAAATTGATAATGTGTCAAGGGAAGAAACATATTTGCCACTATATTTACTCAATACTTGTTAATTTATTCATAAATTTTTCTGAGATCTGAATTGAATTTGGAAGAATTCCTTTTCTTTCTATCATAGTTGTGCTTTCGACAGATGTTGAAGCCTATAATTGTTGCCACCGTCAGCCAAAATAATCTGTTCCAATGGCTGCTGCAAAGTAAGGAAAATGTTGTTCAATGTTGATCTCTGTTATTCCTCAAAGCTATCTGTTACTGCTTCAATTAATTCATCAACGTAACGTGGTACTTTTTTATGTTGAAGGGATTGGATTGAATTGAAATAGCCGATGTCAAGTACATTCAGGTCTGGACTGTTTTACGGGCTGTATATTTTTCAAGAAGTGCCTGCAATACTGCTCTTCTCTCAGAATCTGTCAGATCTTTTGTCTTTCGGTTATATGTGCACTTTTTATTAGTATCATCTTTATTTGCCATATCCTGCGGATAATTTAAGAACTTTTGAATATTATCTAGAAAAGGAAAAGGACAAGATTATATTAACTCCTACCCTATTATTTATTAACGGTTAAAATTTGTGTTCAACACACTGTGCACGATCGTCTACTGTACTCAAAACAGAAGTTTGTTAAAAGACACTAAAATTCGGGGAGTTTTCTCCTTGTGTAGCAAATATTTCCGATCGGAGGGCGTATAATTTTCTTTTTCTTTTCCAAAAAATCATAAAGTTCATACGTCATTGTTAGTAATTGCATTGTTACACTAAGTGGATGTGAAACCTCAGAACTTTAGTCTACTACAGCTCTTCGTACCAATATCAACATCTGAACCTTGATAACTTGAGACATGTTTTAACCTTAACTCTTTTTATTATATTTTATTTTTTAGTCTTTCTCTGATATATAACGTTCATATTTATTTAACGCAATGATATTTACAGTTAACTATAATAATGATTACATTAAATAGATCATCAGCAAATCATACTAAGCAGTCAACCAGTAATTAGAAATTACAATTTCGATTTAATAACCATTACAACATCATATTTTAACTAATCACTCCCACAATTTTTCGTTTTCGGTCTTTCCCGGATGGTAAACATCTAATTTGGTTAAACGTAATGATGTTAATTCTAAGCTGTGCCTAAAGGAAATATTTCGCTAATCATTTAAAATGCGTAGAGTAAATACTGCGTCAGAATTTACAGGAGTGTCTCCGAATCTCTCCGTATTTATTTTTATTTATTTTTGGTGTTATCTCGAAGCTTTTGTGCCTACTTTTAGGACATGTCTTCGAAAAATTAAAATGATATGAATAATTATAACTTTCTACCACAGTAACTCCTTTCTGACAACCGATATTTCATACCTTTCAATTCATGATATGTGCATATTCCATTCTCATATATGAACTTTTTCTGAAACGTGCGTTTTGATATTATTATACAGGGTGGCCCATAAGTGAGGTACCTTTTTAAAATTATTATAGCTATACATCTAAAAATGGTAAAGAGATTTGGTTAATTCAGAACGAAAGAATAAATTTCAAAGTTTAATATCAATTTATAAATGAAACGATAAAATACATTCAACTATGGAACACAATATCTTTTAAATGACCTCCATTAGTAGTCAAACAATGGAGTGTTCTTTCAACGGTGCTGCTCATTACTTTCCTTAATGTTTCTGGTGAAATGTTGTTGAATGATGTTAAGTTTCAATTGTTGTAAAGTATTAGGTATTTCAATGTAAACATTTTCCTGTAAGTATCCCCAGAGAAAGAAGTCAGGAGCACTTAGATCTGGAAATCGAGGCAGCCACGGTATATCACCAAAACGAGAAATTATTCTGTTTGGAAAAATTGCTTTTAACATTTGCATTGTTTCTTTCGCTGTGTTCGCTGTAGCGCCATCGTGTTGGAAAAAGGTAATCTCTGTGTTATTATCTCCAATTTCAAGTATCAAATACTCTTGAATCATCTGTCTATACAAGTTTCCATTAACACAAATTGCATTGTGTTACCTTTTTGAAGCACCAGTCGAGCTGAATTGAAGCACCAGTTCGTATGATCCGTGGCCTGCCACAACGTTGTCTGTCAAATTTCAATACCAGTTTTCTTAAGCAGTTCTTCGGACTTCTTTCAATACCTTCAATATTCCTGTAATTCTTCTGAACTGCAGTAACCGAACAATTACATCGGAAGTAAAGTTTCACTATTTTTGCTCGTTGTTCCAGTGCGTAGCGATTCATTTTGGGGTGGATTTTATGAATTTTTTGGGCAATGTGTTGTGATTGTCGGTAGACTTGATACGCTGGAAGAAAACTCTGAAATATCCCCATTCATTTTGAATTAATCAAATCTTTTTATCATTTATTGTTTTATAGCTATAACAGTTTTAAAAAAATACATACCTTACTTATGGGCCACCCTGTATTCGATATTATTGGTATATGATATAGTCTTGTTTATATGATATTATATTATAATTCGACATAATCTTGTTATTTTTGATATTGTGTTTGATGTTATATGATATTTGATATAATCATATTTTTGATGGGATTAAATTTGATATTATTAATATATTGAAGTTCTTTCAAATATTTCATCCTCTTTCAAGTATTTAATCACGAAATTTAGGACTTTATTTTATGTTAGGCTTCACTTCATCGCATAATCAAAAATTCAATTGTTCGTAAATGGTTCGTTACAATAAGTTAATGTGAAACCTCAAAACCGTGTCTACTACACCTCGAATCATAACGAGATATAAATTGTTGATTATCTGTGACATGTCCTAGCAATTCGTTTTCATTCTTTAGTTTATCTCCGATTCGTAGGATCCAATTTTACTAAAATGCGCTGAGGTTTTCTGTTATCTGTAATAATAATTAAACCATGAGGTAAGAGCAGCTAACTCTGTTAGAAGAGAGCAATATGTTCCTATACCAACAACATCAACATCCTCTTTGCTGTTCCTTCATATTTTTGAAAAAGTGAAATTTCATTTGCTTCACCATGTATATTTAACGTTCATTGCGTGATGTGAATGTTTACGTATACCCGTAGGTACCGCTGTCATATCATTTACTATGCATAGAATACCTACCACTTAAGAATTTTATAAGGCATCTTTAAAAACCAATGCTGTAACAATTCTTACGTACTAACTTTATTGGAAATATACGTTTTTGTTTGTTTGTTTGTTTGTTTATTTGTTTGTTTGTTTATAGGGTGGATGGACCGATGGGTCATTGGAGAAATTCATGCCTAAATCCTTGGAGAAGCTCGTTCCTTGAATTCTGGACGAAGTTTCTAGGAGAAATTCATTGAAGAAGTTCTTGCCTATTTGGAAGAAGTTATTGTCAACGTGGAAGCTTCTTCGTTAATTTCTCAAAAAATCGACCACAGTAATAACGTGGAAATATTGATTAGCACACTTCAAACCAGCAGCATTCCTTTCAAACCAGTGAATTTTAAAGAGACATCACGTCGGAGAGCTAGCGGTGTCAGAAATCGGGAAGGCAGCACACGTATGGTGGCAAGCATAGTGTAAAGAATAGGGACGGTGCGGCGATGAGGAGTAAATGTACAATAAAGTGAATTATTAGAATGTTGCTAGTGTGAGCAAGGTGTCATTCTTAGTATCACCCAGTGTAAGATTAAAGTTGGGTAATTGTATCAGTGAATTTAGGTGATAGGATTGTATAGATTTTTTCATTGATTCATGACATATTTACGTGCCATTTAAGTGTGTTGTTAGTGTGAACAGTGTGCCATTTGCCTACCATTCAGTGTAAGAGGAAATCAGGTGGTTATCGTGAGTGAAATTAGACAATAGGATTCCATTGATTTTTACGTTGGTTTATGATAAATTTTCGTACCATTTACGTGTGTGTTAAAGTAAACATTGCTAACTAATTTATCATATTTGTTCCCTTCTTGCATCGGCCTCATTAATGAATAACGTGTTTTTAAATGTTAGAAGGTTTAGATCCCTCCAATTTGCGGCGACTGTGTCATGATAAATAATTTATTGCATTCCGGTTAACGTTAAAGAGTACGTATGTTATTTACCTTGAGAAATTCAAAATTGAATGCTCTTAGATCTCAGTAATTCATGCATTAATGTAAATACACAGCTCGTAGCGCCACATTGATCTATCCATGTTTCGCGGACAGATGATAATATCGTCTGATATAGTAGACGTAATAGTTTGCATTTTCAGCATTTTCGATCACGTGCTTTATACGTCGCTACCAATATTATTAAGTGCTCAATATTTTGATCGGTGTATTCACTTTCGGTTCGCTGGCTTGAGCTGGATTTGCTGTTTTGTTCATCGGGCACTATCAGTGATTGATTTTCATGGTTTCCTTGTTCAAAATTAGCCTCTGAATGTTGAACTTCATCCGAGTATGGTTGCACTCCTGATACGTTCAAATCACTGCCGTGTTTGCAATGTGGTATTCCATGTTAGTATACATCATCCTATAAATGTACTTCATCCTATAAACGCTTTGAGGCCGTAGAAGGTTCTGCAGCGTGTCCGATGTTTCTTGCGATACTAGAGTTATGAAGAGTAATGTACCCGAGAAATGCATCGAGCTTTTGCTATCGTGTCTGGTACGCTGCTCGTTTCCTTGAGAGAATGTCAAGTTGCGCATGTCTTGTGATCTCAGCATGTACACAGGAGAACAAGCGATTGCTGAGCTTGGAATTTTATAGGGAAAGAGTAACCATTGAGCACGCATGCCAGGAATTATCGAAAACGAAAAGAAATGGTGATGGAAAAGTCTATTAAAACGGTATCTATGAAGGAATTACTCAGAAGATGGATAATCAGGAAAAAGGGTAACAGCAATAAACTTTGTTAATTACGAGTATATGGATAGCATAAAAGAAATTAGATAGAGAAAGGGGAGTCGAGGAAGAATATTGCAACACTCAATCGAAAATTTCAAAATGAAAATAGAGTGAGGTCATTCAGGGGTGGTAAAAATTCAATGACATGGTATAGCACGATACGAGGATTTGGTATGATTATGATGCTGTACATTCGATGGGCTGCATATCAGAAACACGTCTATACATGTTTGTGTGCATTGTCCACATCGATGCTTATTGTAAGGATTTCAAGGAAAATTTTCTTTACTGATTTAAGAGGCGGTACAGACTCCTGTACTGATTTGATTTTCCGGTGTGTTGAATTTTTTGCCTCGTACGGTAGAGGTCCTCAACTACATTTTTACATCTTAAAAGTATGGTTTGTTTGTGCCACGCCTAATTGTTTCGATCATTCTGGGTCACTTGGAATAAACTGTTCACTGCATAAATAATCCTGTCAGATACAGTTCTTGATACAATCTCAAAGAATAATGACTATAAATTTCAAAAGTGAGAGCATTAGAGTTCGGTTTATTTTGACCTGTATGGAGAGCACAGGAGGAAAGAAGCAGCCTGCGTCGTTTGTATTACGTGCTCCGTCTGCAGTAACTGCTGTGCTGGAAATAAGGTGAAGTATTTAGTGTGAGCCGCTCGATGATTGCCAGCGTTTTTTCCAATAAAGAAGGGATTGAGGAGCACTGTAATAGGATTGCCCCTAAGTCCTGCAGTTATCGTCTATTGACTTATAGAGATAAACTCCTTCGGCCCGCGGGCGGTCTGAAGTCGAGGGAATTATTGCGGATGTGATGCCAAATGGAGCTTCTCAGACCAAACTTCAACGAGAGATTACTGAAAATTTCCGTACGTGCCTTAAATTTTCGTTCAATTTACAATCAGCTACGAAAATCACCGTTAATCTGGATTTAGACTGAGTTATGATACTTCGCACATTCGAACTTTATTCAGCCTAATCAAATATTTAACGGCGGTTGAACTCCTTTGAGCAAAATTCACTTTCTTTAAACTCAGTGTAAACCTGCAGTCCAAGCGATGTGGATACGAGTCTAAAAGGGCTCTCAGAATTACATGCATGGAGACAACTGACTTTCATGATCTGAACCAGGAACAAAATTAGTATTCATTGACTTAACTGCAATTATAGGACATAATTTTCTAGGATAATTAAGCTGTGATTATCCTAGATGATAATAACAGCTTAATTATCATCTAGGAACATAATTATTGGTTCCATTGTAAGAAATAACAAAAGTTCACCTCTACAAGCCTCACTATTCCCTGTGGTGGCCGGCAGCAACGAAGTTTCGATGAGTTTTTTCAGAATTTCTCCGTAAATAGGAGGGAACTGAATATCAACGGGCAGTCATCTGAAAGAAAATAATAGCAAGATATTAGCCAAAGCAACGGATGTCTGACCTTGGGCCTCCAATTTTAATGAATAAGATTTCGAGAATAGTGAACTACTCGCAACGTTTCTATAATTTTGAAACTCTAAAATGCTTCGCTCGGTCATCAACTAATATGGTTTGAAATCAAATGTATTTTTTCCTTTAGGGAATGAATAATAAACTTATTTACTTCAGATTGCTCATCATAACTGAAGTTACCTTTTATAGAAAGAGCATGTGTTTCATATAAGCAGGCAATTCACAGCTGTAATCTAAAGCTTTTAAGCATAGAAAGGCTAAAGTTTTCTTGTTTCGTGCAACAAACTTAAATTATTTCAACATTGCCCACAACAGCTGGGAAATCTACAAACGTTTAGGAACTAGTGACAAATATTAATAGACCAATACTTTGTACGATTATCAAACGAGATTGCTTTCATCCGATATTCATGAAGGGAAAATAAAGTGTCTTCTAACCGACAGAAAAGCAATACTACAGCAGATAATGTGGGGATTGCAGCTTGTGGAGGCGACTTGGTGTAGATAGAAGTGCTACTCACCGTTTTCAGGTTAGAGGCTCTAAAGTGACTCTCGGAATTCCTATACGCACGCAGCTCTAAGAAATACGAAGGCTGATTTTTTCAGCTTCCGATGAGCTATAAAAAACAAATTTACATTGCATAAAAACTTATTACCAGAAGTACTGTAGGATCTTATTTATTTCTATACACAATGACCAAAACAGATCCAGCCCGATCGTCCGATGTATGGGCAATTGAACTTGGCCGTTACAATCGATGCTCCCGTCAGATGTGAGTTACGAAGAGAATATTTTAAAAACAGTAAACCGAGGTCCACTCCCCTCATGGACTTCGGTTTACTCTTCTTCAAATTTTCAACACTATTCCCGTATACCACCCACACTGAAAAAGTTGTCACCGTACACTTCCCTCATCTTACGATGGATTTCAGCAGCATTACGCCCTTCTGCTTGCAGAAAACAGATTACACTTTGTAACTCACATTTGAAGGGAGCATCGACCGTAATGGCCATGTTCAATTACTCGTACCTCGGGCTATCGGGCTTTAGCTATTTGACGATTGTGTGGAGAAGTAAGTAAGACCTTGCAATACTTTTAGTAATAATGTTATCATGTTCTGTAAAGACTTCTTTTTTATAGCCCATCAGAGGTTGAAAAAACATCCCTCGTACATCAAAGATCATTACGCTCACTGAGGACGGAACAGCATGCGTGAACTCAACTAAAATTATCCACAAATGTACTCATGTACCATGATGCATTTCAGACTGATGGATTCTCACATCCTCTGGGCTGGTCACGCTCGTAGAAATGTTGCGACTGCCAGCGCTGGAAATTAATTGCCAGTGTAAACGTTCAGTATTTTTTCACGAGGCGCTTGATGAGAGATATCAAACACCCAGCGTAGCCGTCAAAGTCTCCTCCAACATGTGTGGCATTTTTTGTCGTTTGTAAAGCTTATCTGTTGAGTTGTGTGCATTGAACCCACTTTCTTCTATTGATGAACCCTTGGAGTGTCCTTAAAAAATCCATATAATGCTCTGCCTATGTTTTTCAACTTAAATTATTGAGACGAGCGTTCATCTTATTGCTATCAAACAAATGTATGTTTTGTTCGTGTATACGTTGTAAACACAACAGATTTCCATGGTAACTGGATACTAGAGCGGATAAAAATTCAGATCCTTTAAATTGCTATTTCACTGATAAATAAAAAGACTGGGGAAAGAATAAGAAAATCATACTATGTTCACTCACATGTTTGCTTACTGTTAGTACAGCACCAGGATGAAGTTAAAATCAGAGTTTCCTCAGAACATCTACAGGCTAGGCAAATTACCTGTCAAATTTTGTGTTTCGTTTTAGTTTGTCTCGTGGCACGCAGGTTTCGTATATTTTTCTTCGTGATATTTTTTAGCGAAGAAGGCATAGTTTTCTGTCCTCCTTGTAATACTGTAGATTAGGCTAGAAATCTGGTCTACTGCACCACATGGTCTGCTGCACCACATGGTCTGCTGCACCACATGGTCTGCTGCACCACATGGTCTGCTGCACCACATGGTCTACGGTCTGCACAACAAATTATTCACCTTCTTAAGAATTGAGCACAAAGAAGATCTACTCGACTCAGTATTGCGATACAAGAGAATGTGATATTAGCATAGAGACTACTTAGTTAGATAAAGTTTGTAGACGTATAAATTAAAAACATACAAGAAAACTTTTAAGTAAAATTATACGAAGGTTTAATGATCGAGTCGTTTTCTTACGAATTATTTTCATGTGATGGTATTTTTCATAGTCAGAATACAACAAACAAAGCCTTTTCATCAATGGATAACAAGTTGTATGAATTTTACGAGTATTATAGATAGTATAGTGTGATAGTATGCTCAGTGATCAAACACAACCGTAGCCATAACTTCTCTTGTGGTTATCTGGATCAAACACAACCGTAGGCATAACTTCTCTTGTGGTTATTTGGATCAAACACAACCGTAGCCATAACTTCTCTTGTGGTTATTTGGATGAAACACAACCGTAGCCATAACTTCTCTTGTGGTTATCTGGATCAAACACAACCGTAGCCATAACTTCTCTTGTGGTTATTTGGATCAAACACAACCGTAGCCATAACTTCTCTTGTGGTTATCTGGATCAAACACAACCGTAGCCATAACTTCTCTTGTGGTTATCTGGATCAAACACAACCGTAGCCATAACTTCTCTTGTGGTTATTTGAATCAAACATGGAAGCCGGGAAGGGAATTGTAGCAGTAACTGAGAATACAACGCATCCGTTGAGAAAATTTTCAAATGAAATAATCTACTCGTATCATTACAGAAGTATAATGTAGTGTAAGAATTGAAGAATGAAGCTTTAGTGTGGCTTACAGATCAGCGAGAGCAGCCCGAGCACGTCCGTCGCCGTTCGAAAGAAGAGGTCTCGGAGTCAACGTCGTCAGTTCTGTTGTGAGAGAAATATTAGAGCAAATTATTCATGTCTTGTAACTGTCTAGTATATCTTGAAGATTTTTTGTTATGCTAATGGTTACAATTGCGGGATTCCATCATAGACTGCACGAAAATGTGCCCTTCGTTATCTAAAAAATATCCATACCAGGCGGGGCTACTGGACATGCAGGACTAGTCATACTCCCACACGTCGATTGAGCATAATCACAAGAGACAACTAATATTAAACGTTATCTCAAGGAACAACTAATATTATCATTACAAAGAGCAACTAGTATTAAGCGTCATTACAAGGAGCAATTAATATTAAGTGTCATCACAAGGCACCACTAATATTAAGCGTCATCACAAGAAACCACTAATATTAAACGTCATTACAAGGAAGAATTAAAATTAAGCGCCATTACAAGGAACAACTAATATTAAGCGCCATTACAAGGAACCACTGATATTAAGCGATATTACAATGAACAACTAATATTGCAGAACTCCAAGAGGTGCAAATGATCCAAGACGCAAAACTAAGCCAGTTTTATTCCTACAGCCACGCACCAGCAGACAACACGAGCATGACGCGGACTGTCAGATTTACGTCTGCAGACGGCCATGTGAGCTTCCGTGCGCGTAGGTGACGCTTCAGGGAGTCAACCTCAGTAATATGTCGATGAAGGATAAAATAAAAATCTTAACTGTATCTGTAAATACGTCCTATAAATAAAATGACACACGTGTATGAATAGACGAGTTGGAAAATAAAAGTGTCTAAGTGGATACATGACCAGTGTTTAGCATTCAGAGTGAAACTATACTATTTATCGTACAAAACTAATTTCTAAGTAGCAAAATGAATGACGCATACCACAGTCAATGAATATTCTGGTCGATGATAAAATTTCAAAATCTCTTTTCAAACATAAGGTGAACAAAAACTAGTGGATAATTGACACCTAAACAGGAATCAATTAAAAAACAATCAATAAGGTTTCAGCGTGCACAATGATTTTAATGAAAAATTTCACTCCACGGAAACAAAGCATCTCATGGAAAAGCAGCTTTTGAAAATCATTTGATGTTGTCTCCTATTAATTTGAACAGTTAGAGGAAGAGAGGCGCCGCTGTCCAATGAAGATTTCTCTTCGCTGCACACAATCGCTTCGCCCGCTGCAGCAGTCCATGGCTCAGGAATCATGGTCTCTGTCCGGAATGGGAATTTCTCAGTAGAGTGTGAGCAATTCCAAGTTGCCTCTCGAGGGAATCTTATTCGTGAACGTGAACAGAACGTCAGCGGCTGAGTGGTAGGCTTCTGGTGCGACGACTGGCTCGCAACTGCAGTCAGTTTCCAGTGGCCTGGAGAGACAAGGTAATTCCAGGCATGGAGTTGTGAGTGAGCTCGATGGCTGGTGCTATTCAGTCATACCGTGAGGGAGCAGGAGTGCAAGCACTTGTTAAAGAAGCCAATTGTTGAGTGCTTGCAGTTGTGCTATTGTGTATTCATCTACCAATGCGTCCCAGCCACTTTCTTCAGCTGTTGAACTCTGGAGTCAGGCATAGATACATAGACTAGGCCGATTGCGGTGCCTCATGCTTGTCAGTTATGCCTCCAGTAGTGCCTCATGCTCGTCAGTTATGCCTCCAGTAGTGCCTCATGCTCGTCAGTTGTGCCTGGTTTTCTTTATAGATAACCAAGGGTCAGCATGGCATCAGGCTGAACTACAGCTTCTTTATCAGCACTGTTTCTTATAATATCAATTGACTACGACGTCCTACAACGCTTTGATGTGTTCTAATGAACAGGCCGCGGTGTCGTGAGGCTTAGCGCGAGTGATGGTGATGAGGTCACCTGAAGTAAGCTATGAAAGGAGTGTGGACTCGCTGAGGGTAAAGTTAAGTAAAGCAATTTATTTAATAGGATAATGGCAATGCAGTGAGGGAAAGGAGGTTCAAAGGCACTAAGCCCTTTCCGTATTTTCATGCTAAGAAACTTACCTCGTGTAATTATATGAAACGGTGAGTGATCCTTTGATTATGACGCAGCTGTTGGTCGCATTCGCCTGTTGACTGCCCATTTTATTTTGGCCTCACCCTCGTAATGGGGGGCGCTCCGTGTCTGGAGGCCATAACCTAGATGTAGCAAAGACATTCAATATGCTTGAAGCTTTAGATCTCTATCCGACCATTCATTACATTTTCTGGACTTTCTATATATTCTTATACTAGATAGTTCCCGTGGAAATTCCACGATTTAGATTTGACTAATTTGAAATTGTTATAAAGGCGAAAGTATTGAAGATTTGCGACGACATATTGAGTTCAAATGAATGTTTTTCATTAACATATACAGAACTTTCATTCTGTATCTTATCTGCCGATAACAGGGCATAGATAGTACCCGTGGAAATTTCACGGTTTAAAACGGATAAAATTAAGAATCTATGAAATTTAATACATTTTTCAGTTTTACCCGTGGTACTATCAGAACCTGAACATTTATTCATGGACATGTACAGAACTTTCATTTTGTATCTTGTCTACCGATAACATGGCCGTGTAGAAGAACAAGGCCAATAATGGGGAAAAATGGCATATTTTGTAGTAATCCGATGCTTTTGGTAACAATAAAATAATACGAGTAAATTAATTCCACTTAGAGAACAATAAAATAGTGCTGGCACAAATTCATGTCAAAAATGTTCAATTTGGAATAAAAGCTAAACGTTCGCTTAATTTTTACCTCGAGAATAATTATATTGGATGGTTTAGTATGATTTATGCGTTAAACGATTCGAATTTATTAAAAAAGGCTGATAACCAAAGAACATCAACTCAGTTTTAGTATTTATCGAAACTTTTTCTAATTCAAGCTGTTTCTTTCAAGATGAGAATCATCAATTCTTGCAAGTGGAGGTTTCTAGCAGTAAAACAGCACGTGACGTGCTGCTGTGACGCTGCGTCTGGCAGGGTTGGGTCTCGTGGCAGTGATTTGGACACTAAAACGTCACACGGGTAAACCTGGCTGTAAATTTCAGCAATTGGACACTGAATTTCATTTTGCATTTAACACCGCCTGGGACACTCGCTGTGTGTGATTTGGTCCAGGAATTTGAGGCTTAATTTTGTACAAACTTCATTTGCTTTTACTTGATTGATCTGTCCTGTAACTGTACTCTGTTGTTTACAGAGTTGACTGGCGTGTCCTGGAACTGTACTCTGTTGTTTACAGAGTTGACTGGCGTGTCCTGGAACTGTAATCTGTTGTTTACAGAGTTGATTGGCGTGTCCTGGAACTGTACTCTGTTGTTTACAGAGTTGACTGGCGTGTCCTGGAACTGTACTCTGTTGTTTACAGAGTTGACTGGTGTGTCCTGGAACTGTACTCTGTTGTTTACAGAGTTGACTGGCGTGTCCTGGAACTGTACTCTGTTGTTTACAGAGTTGACTGGCGTGTCCTGGAACTGCACTATGTTCTTTTGAGTTGATTTCACGCATGAAACACAGTCTGTTCCCACGAACCTGCAACGGGAATTTCATCACTTATAGAAAATTACATGATCTCACTTTTCGTAGTTGTTATAACGTCAAGAGTAAACAAATAGATAGTTTGTACTTTGTCATCAAAAGGAAAGAACAGCTAGCTAATATGAAAGAAATGAGGGGTATATTTGCTTCAGATATTTAAAGCGGACACAACGCAAAATGAACAAATATATATGTAGCCTTTTTTGTCTTTTCAGACAGTCTTACATAATGAACAAAAATGATATTAATATCTACTGCATGTAAGGTAAGATGATGCCTCTCTTCAAGACGAGAGTGGTCAGATGAGACTTGTACATAAGTGGATGTTTTCTCGTCAAACAATTTTGAGTTGAAATTTTTATCATTGGAACTAACGCATAGTCTTCCCTAAAAGCTGTAGCTGCCTTTCCTCGTAGCAAAATAACTTGTGTCCAGATTAACCATAGCTTCGACCAAAGTTTATTGTGTCTTCACTCATCCAGACTTTAGCATCATGCTTTTCCTTTGCACCAAATCGGGAGCATATCTCTGTGCTCCGATTTTGGCATTATTCTTGCCACTCTGAGTCCTTCTAAAGCCTCAAAGAGCAGCAAGAAGGCTCAATAAACGCTCAAGAAGCATTTCCAGATGCATTTTACAGTTCGCTTTTTACGAAGTCTGGTTTGAAGACGTCATCTGTGCAGCCTGAGGCCGAACTTGGGCAGATCTTTTTTTTTTGAAACACGAGATGTTGGCTCATGTAGACTGCTTCGGGGCGAACGCTCCCTAGCGACTCCGTCTGCGTCTTCGTGATCAGCATTGAAAGAAGAAGACTTTTTTATTAAAGGCTTTCGGTTGTGAGACATACAGTAATTTTTTAAAAGTCAAGGTCTCAACTTCGAGCTCTTCCGGTCCCGTTAGGTTAGCTTTCGGTGGAGGAAATTTCTTTAAAATTTAGTACCTAAATCTTAACTTTTGCCTGAAAATCCTTGGTCAACCGTAGTTCACCATCATTTTCTGATTTTGCAGTCTGCGAAAGTGATGTTTTTCCTTGGCTACGTGATGGAAGAAATGTCAAATGTACTGCAGGTTTAAGCACTACACGTACCAGTGAAATGTGAACCCTTATGACGTACCTGTAAGTAGTCTCAACAAATCGTAGTACCGAAGCTTATGCGTGAATGTGCGTCTCTATTTGTGCTTTGCTTTAGTTTCGTCTTTCCTAGTTCTGAACTAGTGCACTCATCTCGATTTAAGAAGAAAGCTGGTACATTAATCTAAGCTTACGATCATAGTAGTGTTTCAATATACACAGACTCGAGGTTAAAGGTACGACATTAATATAACTACAATTATACACGTTCAGTCACTTTTTCGTGACAAGAGTCTTTGTATTAATGCTTGCTAACAGATAAAGCTTCTACACTGACTCTCCTTAGGATTAAATTGCTGCACTAATCTCTATTTCCTATTGGCGATGTAGTATTAATTAATCATAGCAAACTTAAATTAATTTCGACTAAATTTCTTTACACTTTTATTCATACTGTTCAAGGATTTTTCCTACGAAAGTATCCCAATAAGCTTTAAATAAATATTCAAATTTTAAAATATATTATAATTATCTAACGTTTTAATGTAAAATAAGATCACTGGGTACAAATTTACTCATTCTCTCCTACATATTACATTCTGACTTAATTCTTTTAGGTTTGTTCATGTTTAGTTCCATCCCCGTTGCCAGAAGTTGACAAAGTGCAGCACCGTCACCATGTGTGTAAATGAAATACACGAGGACGCGGTACCCCTGGGAGGCTGAAGGCGTCAGGGTTTTGCTCGTATTAACTACATTAATTACTGGTTCGTGTCTAGATTCTCCGAGGTCACTTGCTGACGTAGCACTTTACGAGAATACACGGGTTCTCATTCTGCAATACCCAGCCACTACGAAAATTCTCCTCGCAATTATTGTTATTACTAGATAGTTTTATGAAAATTACACGGTTAAGATTTGACTAATTTGAAATTATTATAAAGAGGAATGTATTTAAAGTATACGACGAATCATTGTGTTTTGAATGAATATTTTTCCAAAATGTATACAGAACTTTCATTTTGTATCTTATCCACCCATAACTTGACATAGATAGTACAAGTCGAAATTCCACGGTTTAAAAGCAATAAACTTAAGGATCTATGAGATAAAATACATTTTTCAGTTGTACCCGCGGTACTATCAAAACCTGAATATTTTTCTTGAACATATACAGAACTTCTATTCTATATCTTAGCTACTGATAGCATGGCTGCGTAGAAGAAGGCTAATAACGGGAAAAAGTGGTGTATTCTAGAGTAATCCAGTGCCTTTGGTATCCACAATATGATACAATGCTTAGAACACATGTATACCAGTTTTGATTCCAGTTCAATGATTTTTATTCAGTAATAGATTGGAAGAAATGGGACGGACACACAAATAGAGAAAGAGATAGAGAAAGAGACAGAGATGGAGATACACTGTATATTATACATATATGTAGATTATTATTATTATTATTATTTTATTACATTACTGGTTTAACCATCGAAACCCACACCTCACAAAGACGGCTACTCTCTTATCTGTTGGAAAAATGTCAGTGCATACAGAACTCCGTGAGTACACTAAAATTGAGTTTCAAGCTCTGGTTCGTGGATTAGGGCAGAGAGTAAAGTCTTAAACTTAGGTCTCACAGTTAGATTTTAGTTATGATGCAGGGTCAGACGAAGAGCTTTTCAGTCCTTGAGTACATATAATTTACTTTATGCTTAGACATGGCAGTTTTGTCTTAAACATTTAAGTCTGCTGGGACATGTACGGCCCATTGACGTTTTCAAAAAGCCTACTGGAATGTATTTATCCCAGAAACCCATTCATATCGACTAAAACCTACACTTATACTTACAATAATTGGCAGACCATTATTTCTGTTAGGCTGCAGAGGCTACCAAATTATTTTATGTATGGTCACTGAAACAGTAACTTGCATTTTTCAAACAGGAATTAATGACACATATGGCGACTCGAAAGGACTAGTGCAGAAATTAGATACCTTACTCAAAGTTTAGCTCCAAGTATCCCCTGTGACCGAGACTGCAAAGCATTAGTCCGCAGTTACATGAGCGCTCACCATTCCTCTCAAGTTCGCATGTAACACTGAGAGAAGTTAGCAGAATCAAAAGCTTGGTTTTCATAGAA
The DNA here is from genome assembly GCA_006783055.1 of Trinorchestia longiramus. Classification (NCBI taxonomy): domain Eukaryota; kingdom Metazoa; phylum Arthropoda; class Malacostraca; order Amphipoda; family Talitridae; genus Trinorchestia; species Trinorchestia longiramus. Next base: position 75,125 of record VCRD01001421.1, read on the forward strand.
AAGGCTCTGTCGAGCAAAGAAAAATCAGGCAATTTTTAATGAAGCTGTTTTTACGGCACAGAGACAGAGTTGGGCGAGACTGTAAGAACAGTAACTTTTCCAAGTAGAATAGAAAGTTAAGCTGCTGAGTGAGTGTGGAGCTGAGAAGACCAAATTGAATTAAAATGTAACATTTTATTACTATGATGGTGACTTATGACAGAGATAAGCCACTCGTAAAACCTTTAGTATAGATTTTTGCTGGCCTGCTACGATACTTTATTATGATTTCATGACGGTATCTTGTTTACGTGAACATTTTTTCAATGTGGTAAAAATTTTCGAGAATTTCAATCGGCTGATTTCAAAAACCTCAGTACCCCTTATCATATTTTATTTTTATTGAATTTTATTGCAGACTTAGAAGCATTTACTCGTCAACCTAAGAAGCAGATAGCGTAAGAAACTGAAGCCTAAGAATTATTTCAAGTCCCCCTAAAGTTTCCCTGAAGACGCTGGAATGCTAAAATAACTCGTCTAGTCGAGTATTTTCAATCCCCAACTGCTGCAGCGGGCAAGACTACAGCAGTTAACGCGTCGAAGAGGAGACTTGGAAGACGCCTAAGTTGCGCTCATGGCCGTGGGGCAAAGTTAGGCCCTACGACCCTCAGGAGGCTGGAGTTGGTTTGTCAATGTCCTCGCAACTCACTTGCCGACTACCAAAGCAGGCAACCCTCCAAACTGGACGGACAACATAAACAGCTAATCTTCTATCGTTCCTAAAAAAAAATTTTTGCGTAGCTCTACCAAAATATTAATAAACTCAAGGCTTTAATATAATTTAAAGCGATAAAATCTTGTAAATCTGTGCTATCTAAAGTATAAAATCATTTGTGTTGTTTTTTCCTGTTGTGTGGGTTGCTTCCGTATAATGTTTCTCATTCGGGCAACTTTTTCTGCTGCTGACCAAGGCTCCGATCGACATACATAGAAGCACGAGTTACAAATACATTCCCAATACTTCTATTTGTAGTCTGAACATGATAGAGTAGGCGTGCTTTATTAAATGCACGCTGGATGTAAAGCCGCAACTCCTGGAAGCTAAACGTCTTGTCGTTTATTTTCTTTCTTTTCGGGAAAAATTCCTTAACAGTTGCCCAGCACTGGACGATCGTTGCAAAATTGCGCCAATAAATCGGTGACCCGCGTTAAAACTGCGCGCTATGAGCGTTTATTTGAAACTTTTACCTCTGCAGAACGTAGTGCTATAAATTCTCCCCTTGCTGAAGTACCGCTCGTTTCTCTTCGCTTCTGCTCACAATTCCAGATGAAGACTCAGCTTCCAGCCGGCGTGAGGAGTACGTTGCAGGTAGCTTGCCAGCGACGTCTCATCGTCAGCAGTGGTCTCTTCATTTAGTGTTGCGATCAGCGGTGTTTTATGTTCGAGCGTCGCAGGAACAGCAACGAATGTTTTTGTGGTGTGGTCGGTCATTTTTGAATGGATTATACTAGGAAGTGACTAGCCTGTCAGTGATGGAGGAATGATGATTGCAATTTTGAGGTTCTGTCTGACCTTTTATCTCGGCTGATTGTTTCTCTACAAAACATAGCATTACTTACCTAGTCTTGAAATATAATGAAGAAATGATATCAAGACAGAAGCTCGTTGCATTTATAATTATCTAAGCAATTATTTTAATGGCAGACAAATGCACTTCCACTCTCGTACAGGGTACGACAACATGACTTTCTTTTTTCAAAGCGCTTTGCTTTGAAAAAAAGGAAATTATGTTTCCGCACTCTGTCCCTTGGCAAGGTGCAGAGCCGTACTGTCTTCCGTCCTGATGCATGGAAAGAATTGTGTGTTCCAGCCAGCAGTGTAACCTGCAACTTACAGCGCCCTCTGCAAGCGTACAGGATTACTATCCAGCCTTCAGAGTTACCTGTTATCCTGCAGTCTTACTCTTCAGCTTGCTGTGTCACCCACCAGCTTCTAGGATTAATCTCTAGCGTTGTGTCACCCACCAGCTTCTAGGATTAATCTCTAGCGTTGTGTCACCCACCAGATTCTAGGGTTACTCTCTAGCATTGTGTCACCCACCAGATTCTAGGGTTACTCTCTAGCATAGTTACTTTTTCTTTTTACATTTTTAGAGAATTACTTTTTCAAGACCTAAGGGTTCAAAAACCAGTTGGTCAATGACCACTGGATCAAGAGCCACGGTCACGGGTTCAGTTACTCTTAATCCAATCAAAGAATTCGTAGGCGTTCACTCACTGCCTGGCTCCGACGACTGACTTGTCTAACAAATACTAGCGAGGCAGAAACTTCAACATTTCATTTTACAAACGTAGCTCATTCCCTCAAGCTGAGACGTCTGAAAGTATCAGGTTTTGTAGAAGGTCATTGTATTTTCTTGGGCAGGAAAGTTGCTGAGACTTGCAGCTACCGCCGCGATGGCAAGGCCCTGCAAGTTATCGTATTTCCTTCACGTCCGCGCGTTCTGTGGAACAACCCAGTTTGTGTACGTGACGACCAAATTCTCCACAGCTGCATGATGGCAAAGACGACTGCAGTAGACGGGGTTGAACTCATACTGTTTGATGAGTAGACCATGGTGTTTTTCAGGACGCTGGCTAGATAACCCTGCTGTCTATAAAATTCTACAAAAGCCCCTGCGGGTGAGCTACAGTTCGTGCCAGCTGAGTCTGAGTTGCCACACGCCTCATAACTGCGTGAAGAATCCCAAGCTGCGCTGTATAGGTGAAAACTAAATTTAACACGTTAAGTGCGATACGACCCACCGGTGGGTCGCTCAGGTTAGGTTCTGTAATTTTTTCAAAGCTTTCTAGTGACTGTGTGTACAAAGTAAAGATTTGCACCAGCTAGACAATCGCACTCAACGTGTTAAACATAAAAAGCTTTGTTTAAATATAAACCCGTTGGAAATCTAACAGCCCCATCGGTGATGAAATTCTCTTTACAGGACTTTTTGCAATTCAGTACAAGGTTGAACAATACGTAAAGACTCAAGTTGAAGTTAACACCTTAGCGTATGACGATGGCTTTAGCCGTCCTGTCCTGTGACGGTGTGTGCTATAGCCATCCTGTCCTCGGCAGAGGTTCCGGACCTGGGGTACATGTACCCCTAGTGATTCATTTGCTTATCTAAAGAGGTACATGTTATGTTAGTTTATAATTTGTATAATCTAAAAGTTCTATTAAAAATTCAGTGAAATTTTATTGTTTTTTCACCTTTCTGTCATAAAAATTCAGGGGTACATGCTCATCTGTCGAAATATTGAAGGGGTACAAGGTCAAAGAGAGATTGGGAACCCCGGTGTAAAGGAGTAGAGACTCGCTGAATGAACCAAACGTTCAGCTACATATATTAGAACTACCTCGTACATGGCACACCCCAGGTTTCATTGCAAAATCCCTCAAGTATTGCAATCAAATATTTTAGGAACTCCAAACGCTTTGACGAGTCTGGTGAAGACAAAGAGCTGCGCTGGGTAAAGAAATGATACAATTCACACAGTCTGCTTTCTGGAAGGTCTCAAAAGGCGTATCAAGGCCAATTCAACAATGCCATTCTCGAATTTGGGCAGGAGTACGAATGTCAGCAGGTCAACGATTCAAAAAGAGTCATAAAGGATATGAACTTAACATCTTACTCGCCAGTTAGAAAACCTCTTCTAACCTGCTAGATGAAAAAAGTTCGTCTGCAGAAGTACAAGAAGTTTTGACCTGTTTGAAGTGAAACGGATCAATTATTAAAATGTTCTCTGGTTAGAGGTTTTTTACAGTCTGCATGTAACAAGTATGTCTTTCACTGGACCGAGTCTTGCTAGAGAAGTCTGACATGCAACTCTGAGAGGAGTAGCTATATCTGGACATCAAATTCACCAGACTTGTAGCCCATCAGATTATATTTATTTTTTTGCGTGTATTGAATCTCAGAACTAAAATTCATCACTAGAGAGTACCCTCAGAGAGCAGAACTGAGAAACACATAGTCTCAGTATAGAGGACGTGAAAGCAATGGCACCCGATAGGGCTGAATGGCGGAGATTCATTGCTGTCGTATGGACCTCCTGAGGCCTGAAGAGGACTAAGTAAGTAAAGTAAGTAATTGAATCTCAAACTTGGGCAAAGCCTCACAACAGCGCTACGACCCTCAAAGACTACATTAAAAAGACAGTAAGGTCCTTAAAATAGGAGAGGTCATCCATGAGGGGGCCAAGTTCCGCTAACGTATGGAGATCACTATCATAGTCAAAGGCGGTCACATTGAATGAGAATTTAATGTTCCTTGTCTCGTGAATGAAGAATCAATATTCCAAAGCTGAGTCCTTATTGTGCCATGAGATACTCCGGTTTGAACAGAAATGTCACAGTTGTGCGGATTTATCTGCATAACCACTGCATATACTATTTCAGTTGATTTAAAACCCTCCAAAAATAAGAGTTTTAACCAATTCATGAGTCAATTTAAAGTCAGTGAACATCCTGCAAAGCCACGCTCTGAACTAATGTTGAGAAGCTACATAATATATCTACCTAACAAGGCATAAAACAAGAGAAGTCTTTTAGAGACGTCAATATTTCGCTAGTGGGAATACTGGCGTCAATAATTGAAAGTAATGCAGCAAAAACGCTGCCAGACGGGAAATGAAAATTAGGATGGAATTAAACTTCTCTAGAACCTTTGGCTCAATGAGCTTCATTCGTGGCCCCCAGTGCACCAAATATTTTCCTCTACACTTACACGGTACACTCACCTGCATCCATACGCTCTACCCACCTAGACTTACTCTATTTTCACTTATGCTCATGTGACCCACTCACCTGCATCCAGACGCTCTGTTCACCTATACTCACACTCTATTTACAACTTCACACACACGTTACATTCATCTGCACCCATACGTTTTATCCACCTATGCTTAAACTCTATTTCCACCTACATTCACGCAAACCACACGCTCATTTACTCGCATTAACGATCATTTATATCTACATTCCCTTGGAATTGCGTGTGTAGCAGACTCGTGTTCTGTTACCACCCACCTACACTGAGACTCATGAAAACTCACTAACTCTCCCACAGAGAGAAGATGCGCTGGAAAATAAGAAGCGTTGCCAGAACACAGAAATGCTCGCACAAGTTCAGCAGAGCTTCAACTCTGATAAGTTTTTCTGAGAGATGCTATGAAATTCAAAAGATGTTCGTGATCACTGAATATTCAGGGCAATCGAGATCATTTAAGTGCGCTTTAGAGTTCATTTCAGTCGATGTTTGCGAACGCAGCAAAACTCTCATGAAATCCAAAGGAGTACAGAATCATTTGAATTGCGCATGAATGATTCATGCGCTGCTATTAGAAAGCAATCAGGAACTGAAAGCTTATTGCAATTTCCGATCTTTCTGGGATTCTTCCTTAAGATTATAGAAACAAGAAATAAAGTCTGATACCGACTGCTGCAACTGGTCTTCATACCCGATGGTATAACAAGAATCAAAAGAAAACGTGCTCTATGAACAATGAATCTCGATTATATTTGTATTAGTTTGCATTAATAAATAAAAAATACGAGTTTTCAATCATTACAAGCGAGGGGCTCTCTCTTCAGAGGGTCTGCTTCGGAGATATGAAAGATCGTCAGCTTCAGTTTTGCTGATTTTCGTTATGATTTTTCTTAATTTTGAAGCCACCAGAGAGAAGGGAGATACTCGTTACGTTAGTGAAAATATCGCTACTGCTTTCAAGCTGCACGGAAAAGGATGGAAACAAGAGGAGGAAGACAATGTAGCAGCAAATACATAAAATACACTTCAATGTTTTATCTCTTACCATTTGCTCTTGAAATTGAAAAGGTCTGCCATCAACTATAAAATTCTGCTCCAAACGAAAGAAAATAGCTGGAAGTTCGTCAAGAATTTCATAATTGCTTAAAGGGTAAATACCAGCGCACGATCTGTAGCGAAATGAATACGTGCAAATGACGGGATCTCGATGAAGTTTTCAGCCATTTTCAAAGCGATGTGTAATATAGGGAATTATGTTTGTATTTAATGCTTTAAAACTTGGTTTTAGTAGTTTATTGTTGCATTTCAAGTTATGATCATTAAATATATAACTGGTCATTAACGGTAGCAACGGAAGAACTTAATCAGTGACCGTCTTGTTGGCCGGGATCTTACAGCACTGCCAGGACCTTACAGCACTGCCAGGACCTTACAGCACTGCCGGGACCTTACAGCGCAGCCAGTTGTCTGATTTTCAATGCAAATACGTAAACGGGAAGTAAATTCATTTCCAATTACAGGCTTAGGAGAGTCTTACGCCAAATTAAGATGTGGAAACTGGTGTTATGATCAGTGAATTAGAGTGCCACGAGGATTACTTTTTTGGTTCTGGTAGTGGCACTGTCTAACTTGGGCGTGTTCTGTTCATTATGAAGGCACGATGAAAAATTACACCGTCCGCGAACAGAAAATGACAAAAATTTCATGCGTAACAGGAAGATAAATTATTGGATTTTCATAAAATTTCATCGTCAGTGAGCGGCTACGGCCTCTTTACATCCAACCAGAAGTCCCACACAGCTCCTTGTAATGCAGACCAGATAAGGCAAAACCAGGTTGTGAATTAAAAAAGTCCAGCCTTACTTCGCAGTAGAAATAGCAACGAATTATGTCGATAGGGGCACAATGTATTCTACGAAGGCTTAATGCAGTATTCTTGTGGTCGTATTCTTTGTTATTTAATGCAGAAATTTCCTGTAATCAAGCTCTGAAGTATTACTGGGAGTGCAGCTACACCGCAGTGGTGCAGGAGGCAGTGGTAGGAGTTGGCTGGAAGTCGTGCTGCACCTTTCTTTCTTGAACCTTTTTTGAAGAATAATGTTCAACGACTAACATCTTTTAAAGTGTAATGCATGTGTAAAATATGTAAACTTTTTTCCCTCTGCATCAACTGTTTCCGACTGACGTCAAAAGTTGTAGACACCAACTGATTCTGACCAGAGAAAGTCATAAAAAAGATTTACAGAAATAGTCAACTGGTCCGTGTGTCCTGCAGTGAAAATCTGAAACTTAGAAAGACACTGCTGGAGTGCTGGACTGTCTCATAGTGCTGGACTGTCTCAGAGTGCTGGACTGTCTCAGAGTGCTGGACTGTCTTAGAGTGCTGGACTGTCTTAGAGTGCTGGACTGTCTCAGAGTGCTGGACTGTCTCAGAGTGCTGGACTGTCTCAGAGTGCTGGACTGTCTCAGAGTGCTGGACTGTCTCAGAGTGCTGGACTGTCTCAGAGATGCAGGGCCTCACACGTATAGCTGTTGTGAGGCTTAGACCGACATCCACTGTTGCATGTAGGCCTCATTGGTCCCACTTGCCTTCAATGAGACGCCATAAAATTAGCATTGCGAGGCAGGAGGTCTGGACGCTGCGATCTCCTTAACCTCATTAAGAGTCCTGGCCAGACTTGGTCTCTAATTGCTGATGTCAGGATTAAAGGCAGAGGGTTCCTTTAATATTACTGAGAAGGTACCCTCAAATGGACCCTCCTTGCTGATGTCAGAATTAAAGGCAGGGGGTTCCTTCAATATTATTGAGAAGGTACCCTCAAATGGACCCTCCTTGCTGATGTCAGAATTAAAGGCAAGGGGTTCCTTTAATATTACTGAGAGGGTGCGCTGAAATAGACCCTCTTTGCTGATGTCAGGCTTGGGAGGAGGTGCTCTTAATTGACTCTGAGGAGGGAACAGGGTATAATATAACCGGTATAATTTATAATATACTAAATTGGAATATAATAATATTCCGGTTTGGGTTCGTTTAATTATTCTCTTCCTGCTAATGTCAGACCAAGAGAAAGTGTTCTTAACATTAATGTAATAATTTACTTGAAATTAGCCCTCTAAATATTCTTCATTTCATATTCGGGTAAACAATATTCCACGTAAATGGTTAAAATCCCGGCAACAATCAGGCCTTCTTCCGGATGGAAGCCTCGCTTGCTTGAAATGCTTGATTCGGTGTACAGCTTGTTTTATGTATCTAAAGCCTGTCCTATGCTCAGTTATGCTACATGTATATTGTACAATGGGATTTTCAGCTACAAGGTGACATCGGAAGCACACGGTAATGTAGTTTGCATCTCGAGAAGCCACATAGCATTCTGACTCCTTTTCCTGTTCTTGTTGCATCACATCTGCATCCACAAATAATTTAGAAACAATTTCTGCGTTAGCTTTCGTGCAATCGATATCTCAATGACTTTTCGACTGCAGCCAAAACTCAACGCTATTCACTGACATTCCTGCAGTCAACAGCAAATCATGTTTTTTCATCATTTGCTGCAACTTTGAACGAACTGTATGAAGATTTTCTTAATTTTTCACAATTGAATCTGCCATTGAACACCCGTTTTGAAGGATGTGCAGAATTCATGAGCAGACCTATATCACTAGTGTGATTGCGAAGCATGTTGTGTTTATTTTATTAATTCTTTAATCATTTGAAAGTCAGTGTTGTTTCAATAAATATTTACTAACTCTAGTATACGTGCCATTCTTGGCGTATAAACTATTGATTCAAAACATTTGATCATCCATTTTTTGATGAATAGACTCACTTCACAGAAGCGGTAATTTTTAATGACTCAACTTTCTATGTTTATACAGTAAAAGTTATATCAAAAAATATTACTAAAACCAGTCCCTCCTTCGCAGTTACTTCCTGGAAAATCTGCTGGTGGCGATGAGTGGATGAACTGCAGTTGCGTCTTGCAGAGGCTGCAGAGATTTGCAGCAAAGCTTTGTTTCCAGAGGAAAAGAAGAAAATATTTCTCGAAAACTCGCGAGCGTAGAGCCTGCCCTTCCAGTCGAGTTTGCATTGATTACGGAGCAAGGAGAACGCGAAGAACTCTGGGCGACATCTTGCTACCACTGCATTAGAAAAGTCCGCTAGACAACGTAGCACGAGAGTTGAGAAACCCGCTAGAAGTCCTCGAAACGTAGGTTAGCGGGAATATAGGGGGAGCCACATTTAGCAGTCGGCGGATCAACATTGGGAAAAAGACAAAAAATGCTACATCTCTTTCGTTAATACTTTGACAGAAAAATAAAAAAAAATTAAAATACATGAAAATCAGAACGAAAACCAATTTAGTCAGCAGGTTTAAGCATCAACTTGGCATCATGAGCGAGTTTTTTTGCAATGAAAAATTAATCCGAAAGATAACTAACACTCCACCATGCGGTAAAAACTCGAAATAAGGTTATTTAAATTACATTACAGTTACCTTACTAAGAAGAATTTGATGTCCGATTTACGTAAATTCTTTGATGCTACCAAAAATTCTAGCGTCATTTTTGCTTGAGGTTTTCCTCATCATTCCCGCCTGTAGCAGCAAGCTCAACGCACACCCCTGTCCTCCTTACGTTATTTTTACTGCACCAACTGCTGCTCCAATTACTGTAGTGAGTGGAAACGTGTCCTGTGACGTATTTTCCTGTGACATTACCCCTCACCATCACGTGCAACATTACCCCTCACCATCACGTGCAACATTACCCCTCACCATCACGTGCAACATTACCTCTCACCATCACGTGCAACATTACCCCTCACCATCACGTGCAACATCACTCCTACTCCCACATTTCAGCAACATAGCGCCGGACACGGCTGTGCTAAGCTCCGAGTGATGTGACACCTCCTGCCCTGCCATAATTTTTACAGGGAAGTTTGTGGTGGTGCTTTTGGGGCTAAAATTTAGCGAGTTTGTGGAGAAATTGCTCATGCACTTGTAGTGTACATACCAACATACATGTTGGTATGAGGCACTCGTGTTGTATGTGGTGCATTAATTGGTATGTAGTGCACATATTGGTATGTGGTGTACATGTTGGTATGTGGTGCACAAGTAGGGCTGCAGTGCACAGGTTAGTGGTGCACAAGTATGGTTGCAGTGCACAGGTTAGTGGTGCACAAGTAGGGTTGCAGTGCACAGGTTAGTGGTGCACAAGTAGGGTTGCAGTGCACAGGTTAGTGGTGCACAAGTAGGGTTGCAGTGCACAGGTTAGTGGTGCACAAGTAGGGTTGCAGTGCACAGGTTAGTGGTGCACAAGTATGGTTGCAGTGCACAGGTTAGTGATGCACAAGTAGGGCTGCAGTGCACAGGCTAGCGATGTACAAGTAGGGTTGCAGTGCACAGGTTAGCGATGCACAAGTAAGGTTGCAGTGCACAGGTTAGCGATGCACAAGCATTACTTTTAATCTGTGAAGTTTTGTGCACGACAGGAGAGCAAGTTTGCACCTTCAGTGTGTCGTACATTTCAATTCCGTCTACCCTTTTCCCCACCCACCCTCGCGCCACGTAGCAGTAGCCTTAGTGGGCGCTCGAATCCAGGTAGCATCTTTCAATGGGTCTTTCAATTCGAGATAAAAAATCACAAGTTTTCGAGTCCAGCACTACATATAAGGAAATGTTTCATTTTCAAGGGAGAGAGAGATAAAAAAATTCACTCCGTTGAACGCGCACGTAGAATCGCTGCCTGGCGCTGGAGTACGTGCGTTTATTGAGCTTCCTTGAGCTCCCCTGCAGCAATTGCAAGCGCAATACACAAGTATTTCAGAGCCTGTAATAACAGTTTGACCAGCTCAGAGTTTGAAGAAGAGCTGTCCAGCGCACACTAGAAGAGCACAAAGCCCTGTGGGAGAATTTGCTGGGAGGTGAGCTAAACAAACCAGACCGCCTCGCTTGGTTACGTGACCGCCTGCGCCCCAGAGACCACCGGCGACAATGTCCCAATAACGTGGTTAGGGCTGTGTTCGTGAGGGGACACCCAGATATTGCTCCTATTTTCTTCTTTTATCGAGAGAGGCTAAACACAACGGGGGGCAATAGACTTAAGCCTGTGAACCAAAGCTCACTAAATGTATTTCCGCGTTTTTTTGGAATGTCAAAATTGTAGCACTTTTGACTGAGTAGAGAGATATATAAATTCATCATAAATCTAATAATATTTCTCTTGCCGTCTGTGATAGCCATGATACTAACCATATTCATAGTCTCTCCACAATTTTAATTTTTTGATTTTATAATATCTACACTGAAATTATGAAAGATAGCTCAAAACCAATGTAAACAATTGCAAACTCGTAGAAGCATTTTATTCAATAATTTCCTCAGAGTTTTTTATTGCTCTCAAAGGTGTATAAGTGCAAAAGAATATTAAATTATCCATAATTGTGCTATTTATGGAGACTGCAGAATTTTCTTATCCATATATCTCCTCGAGGTCCCGTTTTATACTCTCGTAAACTGTCCGCCTTCGCTGAACACAAGCCATTCATTAACCTTGAGACCAGCGAGCAGCTACGCCTGATTACCCCGAGGAAATGCCTCCATTTTACCTACCAATTAACGGAGTCAGGAAATACTCTAAGCTGAAGACACAACACTCACTATTGCATATTTTTGTCTATTTTGTATAGTCGCAGCAATCAATATATCGAATTAAATAGCAGTATAAGTGTACATCAGGATAAATGGCAGCACAGCTGCCCCGGTAGCAAGTAAAACAGAATTAGTTTGTCACTCAAATACAAGTGCAGAATTCCTAAGGAAAAATATAATGTAAGCAAATGGCAGTGGAGGAAATGGTTTTTTATGATTTTCAGATGTGGATTGAGAAGGAAATGTACTCGTGGAAAAACACGATTGGTTTGGAGTACCATTTTCTAGGAGGGTTATGGCTTCTAGTCATCTAATTATGAACTCATTCATGACTCATGGAACAGAGGAAAAAGTAACAAATACACTGAAATATTTCCTAAACTTTGGCACTTGAAAGAAACTCAGACTCAGAGATCACTTATTTCCCATGTTTCCAACCACTTGTTTCCACCTAGTGTTCGGACCTAGTATTCGGACCTGGTGTTCGGACCTGGTGATTACAGAATCATAATGAAATTATGATATCAATTACAAAATTCAATGGTTTTCACATTGTTCAGAAAACATAGATTCACAGTTTTGGTTTTTCCCCTCCATTATTCAAACACAGAGTAGGGGCAAAGTTACTTAAATCTTCGGAGTAATTTCCGTATACTTTAATTTGATTTCATGCATCGGGTAGTAACGAAAATTTTATCCATTTTTGAGTCACATCTTTAGGGAATCGTTACATCAATTTAAGTTATAAAGGGCATATGGATAGACATTTGAATCACTAAAATGATATTTCTTCTTTCACGATTAGTTAAAATTATTAAAATAAATAACTATTGATTTCCCAAATTTACACTCGAAGTAAAGAACACATTAAGCATATTTTACTGTGTGAATTTCAGAAGAGCAAATAGTAATTTCAGCGGTAAAATCTCTCAATAACACTTATGACAACGATATGGAGAATGAAAAGATCTGTAGAAGATGGTTTATACGTTTCAAAAAAGATGACTTCAGTTTAGCGGACAAACCAAGAAAAGGACGCTCCAAAGGACTCAATTGTGAACTGAGAAGGAGTTTGAAACTGAGCAAGGAGTTTGGGTCTTATTATTTTACAATGTATGGCCGTATGACTCTTGCTCCTTGCTCAGTTTTGTAGTTGTACCACTCGGGTTTTCATCAATGACAGCCTGCAATTTATCAGAATTGAGTCCTTGGGAGCGTCTTTTTTTAGCTCGTCCATTAGACTAAAGTCATCCTTTTAACAGATCTTTTCATTGATCACCTCATTTCCATAAATCTTTTTGAGGGCTCTGGCTTCCGAAATTGCTGTATTGCCTTTCTGAAATTCATACAGTAAAACATACCTAATATTTTTTACTTGGAGTGTACATTCGGGTCAACAAAAGTAATTTATTATCCTAATTTCAGCAGTATCTGAAGGAATGAATATTATTTCAGTGATTTTGACGGCTACACATATGTCCTTTATACGTTAAATTGATGTAATGACCCCCGAAAATTATAATTCAAAAAATAGACAAAACTTTCGTTACAACTTGAGACATATGTATGTACCTTATGTGAATTACCAATACCTGTTGGTGTCATGGGAACTTTGTATAAAGATTGTTCATGTTTCCGTCCCAGAACCTCTATATTACTTTGTCTGGGTTCCATTCCGCAAGTATCACAACATTAAATCCTATGATGTTATTCCCAAAGAACACTGTCTGCTTATCCCTTTTGTGATATTTCATACAGGGTTTAATACTATGAGTTTGAAATTTTAGTATTTGCCTGGCTATAATCGATTCACAATCACTACACCAAACGGCAGAATGATTTTAGAATTGAATTTGTGGTACAAAAATACATAAGAATTTTAAATTTTATTTGCTTTGAAGGGGAAGAAAAATAGCCACTGTTATTTTAGACAACGTGATGGATACCTATTGTACAAATTTTAAATGCTACTTTTAACTCATATATCATTTTGGCTGTGCTTTGTGCCATCTACAAAGTAAAATTGGGCCATTTTTTCCAATGGGTAAAAATCAATTTCAGAAGTATCATTATTTGTATCATTATTTGTATGTATATGTACTCCCGATGGATACGAAACTGGCTCACAGGTCGAACTCAACGCGTAGTGATTCACGATGAAACAAGTGATCCAGCGCTTGTAACATCAGGAGTCCCTCAAAGGAGCGTTTTAGGCCCGCTCCTCTTCATCATCTATATCAACGATCTTGATGTCGGAATCATCAGTNNTTTTTTGCACAATAAGTGAGTAAAATATCTTATGTTATGCTATATTAATGAACATAAGAAAAGCCCAATCAAGCGATCGAAAACTGTGTTTACTTAAAATTCTTTTTAGAATAAAAAATGTGCACATACAGTACCAAGAAAAGAGTAAATGAAGGCAGGAAGAGGTCACAATGTGAAGAGAGAATTAAAATGCAAGAGGCGACGCGCCCATACAGATGTGCTCTAAAGAATCTGACTTGCCTCGTTCATCACTTTTGTTTTTATAGAAACTGGAAGTACTCCTGCTACGCTTTTGCTTTACCGTGCGCATTGTTTTACCATTATTGTCCATGCTAATTGAGAGACTCACTGAGACCTGTACGGAATATAGTCAATCAAAACGTCTGCTATTTTCCCTGTTAATAATTAATTAGTCAAACTCAAGGAAAGAGAGGCCCAGCTGACTACCTCCTTTAAACTATTTATTTCCATTTTAATCGATGCATGCGCGATGAATGTTTCCTCCTTTTTTGTATTAAGATTTCATCCAATGCTTACAATGAGAAGAAAGTATCTGGTACGCTGCTACCACTCATGAGAAGGGCAGGGCAAGGACTTGTGTACAGCTGGCGGGGAGGAGAAGAGGATTTGGGTACAGCTGACGGAGAGGGGAAGAGGGTTTGGGTACAGCTGACGGAGGGGTGAAAAGGGTTTTGGTACGGCTGACGGAGAGGGGATGAGGGTTTGGGTACAGCTGACGGAGGGGGTGAAGAGGGTTTGGGTACAGCTGACGGAGGGGGTGAAGAGGGTTTGGGTACAGCTGACGGTAGGGGGTGAAAAGGGTTTTGGTACGGCTGACGGAGAGGGGAAGAGGATTTGGGTACAGCTGACGGAGGGCGAGAATATAGACCTTAATTAGGTCCTTAATACCTTAATTAATTATTTACAAGGAGTCCATTGAGTCAAACACTTGCCAGAGAAAAACATAGGGAGCATTTACATACCATGAAGTTTTAGCTGGACTAAAAATTTTATCGATATTAGTTTCGAAAAGAAAACATCTGCCCTTTGAAACTCCGATGGAAATTTCATTGAAGCATTTTTTTCTAGACCAAAAGTAGTGAATTTACAGAAGTATCACTTGTGGATATTCGGTGACCTTAGAACGTGCAAAACAGTTTATTAATGAAGACTTTATTGAGCTACTAGAGTGTAATTCAAACAGTCGATAGCGCAAAACAATTACTCGTAAATTTGCGGGGTTTGACATTACGATGGTCTACTCCAATGTTTCTCAAATTATCTGATGTGGCGTTGTGACAGTTATTTTTCAATGTGCCAGGGACCAGCAACATTTCTTGGCAACATTAATTTATATCAGAAACAATTGCAGAGTAAAAATGATACAAGTACAACGCTGAATCTTTTTCTCTCTGGGCTGGGAGGTAGTGGTGTTGCATTATCTATTTTTCGACAATATCCAGCAGCTTCTCGGCTACTTTATGACGTATAATTGAGAGATTACTGTACCAGAATAAAAGAAGGCAACAGAAATGAGCCGTTTGTTTCATTTTTGGGCTGCTCTCTGAGTCCCGTGCCGTCTGAAGTAAAGGTATTAATCACGCGCATACATCTCGATCACGCAAAGCTATTTCAGTCACGTACACGTACTTTACTCACGCACAGGCATTTCAGTCACGTGCATACACAACAATCATACATAGGCCTTAATCATTAGGAATATAGACTCAGTACGTTACAATAATCGAAGGTTTCTTATCCAATATTGCTACATCAATATGCCATGATAAATAGAAAACATATTGTCATAGGACAAAAAATATAACACATTTATCCAATGACTAACACGGTTGGTGAGTACCACGCTCCACCGGCCAGCTGATAAGTGGTTTGCTGCAGTGCATAGGGTGAAATAAATGCAATTCTGCTATTGTTTCTCACTTTTCTGGAAACTCCCTGCGTACCGGCAGCTGAAGCTTTGCGGACCAGTATCGGTCCACAGACTCCCACTTTGTGGAGCACTGGTTTAACACGTTTGTTGCGATTGCCTAGCTGGTGCAAATCTTTACTTTGTACATACAGTCACTAGAAAGCTTTGAAAAAATTACAGAACCTAACCTGAGTGACCCACCGGTGGGTCGCATCGCAACAAACGTGTTAAGCGTCTGCAGTCGTACCAACAGCACCAGTGTGAGATCTGGCACAATATTTCATGAGGTGCTCCCGTAACCCTGTAAAATATCGGGAATGATTGAACGCGATAGGTAACGTAAATAATTTCCTTTTGTAAATGGCAAAAAAATATTTTACGAGTATTTTTATTTTACAAATATTTTTGTCTCCTACAAAGTAATTTTACTTATACAAATATATGAAAAACAAAGAAAAAGAGTTGTACTAAAATCTCCAGAGAGTATTTATCCCTGCGTTATCTTTTGAAAATCTTCAATACGCAATACAACTCTTGAGAAACAAAAACTGAAATCAGATATTGAGTTACGCATGTACTCGTGAAGTGTAATTTTCCTCCGATAAAAATATTGCATGACATTCAGGATATCTGAATGTCATGCAGTTTTTTTATCGGAAGAAAATTACATTTTACTTGTGCTTGTGTAGCAACGCAGAAGTGAGTGATGACTGACTGAGTTTCAGGAGTTATTTGGCTCCGGCAGTGGAGTTTCTATCCTCAATTTGGAGAGTCTCGTGGTCGACAATTAATCAAGGAGATATTGGAGTCGCGAATCCGACCTGGTTTGGTTACGTTCCTAATAAAACGTAACAAAAATATTGATTCCTTTATCAAATATCAATCTAAGTTGTAGTCCCTTGTTCTTCTAGTAGACCTTGTTTGAGAAGTAGAAGTTTGTCTCATTTCCTCGTTTTATTTTGCAGAAGCACATGACGCACAGCACATCTGTTGACGCAGTAGTATGGCTGACCTACAATTCGAAGGTTAGGATAATTATTTAGATTTCTTGTTATGTTGCAAAATGGTGCATTTTGTAACTTGAGTTCGCTTGTTGTTCTCGTCAGTTCTTCATTTCATTGCTCAACTGTGAGTATAGTTTACTGAACAGAATCTCTGGATAGTTTTTTTTACAGATTTTATGCACGCATTTTCGTAACTGGACACGCAGTTTGACGAGGCTGTCATAAAACATTGATGACAAGGGTTTAGAAGAACAAAAACTGTATTTCAAAGGCAAAATTTCGGCTCTGAGACATCAAAGAACGAATTTTTTATCTGTAGTTAATGAATTCCCCCTAGTTACAGCCTGTAGTCTGGAACGTTAAAATAGATCCTTTTATCGTGGAAGTGATGTATTTTTCCCGCATTCAGTTTTTGGTAAAACGACGATAGAAGTTTCCTGATTTAATTATCGGCTGTTTCATCAGAAAAATCCAACAGCAGCCCTTGCACCAACGGCCGACGTAGGAAAAATGTGCTATGGAAAAGGGTGAAAATGTGTTTCATCTACATAAGTCTTTCTCAACATTGCAGACTGAACATTGTGTATGATCTAAGTCTTTCACTCCATTGTACGCTAAATAGTGTGTTTAATCCAAGTTTTTCTTTCCATCAAACGCTAAACAATGTGTTTGATCTAAGTCTTTCTTTCCATCACACGCTAAAAAATGTGTTGATCTAAGTCTTTCTCTCCATTTCACGCTAGACCATCGCTTTTCAATTCGATGGAGATAAGATGATAAATGCTTATACGGTCCGATGCGTATGTGAAAAAACGAAAACTAACACATCATACTGTTTTAAGTATTCCTCTATAGAACATCATACTGTTTTAAGTATTCCTCCATAGAACATCATACTGTTTTATGTATTCCTCTATAGAACATCATACTGTTTTAAGTATTCCTCTATAGAACATCATACTGTTTTAAGCATTCCTCTATAGAACCAAAGCGTGAAACAAAAATTACTTAGTGATTGTGTCCATGACATTGTGTCCATGACATTGTGTCCATGACATTGAGTCCATGACATTGTGTCCATGACATTGTGTCCATGACATTGTGTCCATGACATTGTGTCCATGACATTGTGTCCATGACATTATGTCCATGACATTGTGTACATAACATTGCGTTCAGGATCAATATAACGATTAATTTAGCCATAACCATAAACATAATCTCCCCTCACTTCAGTTGTTCGTTTCCCCTCAACAAAATATTTATTAGAGACAATTCTCGAGCTCAAAAATACAGTCTTTATCTTTCAAACGGCACCGTATATCTTGCTGGCTCCGAGTGTAAGAGAATTTGAGACAGTCACTATTTGTGAGGTGATATAATAGGCCAGTAACTGCATAACTTCATCGCATGTAAGCTGGTGTTTAATAGAAGGGAACTACAATAAAGACGAGGACACCTGTAATTAGGAAATGGTAAGCACGCATTTTTCTCACAATAGAGCAGAATGACTGGTGGAAGTACGAGTATTTCATCGAGACGACATTCTCAGACCGTTTGTTTCTTGTACTTCGCGAGTAGCTCTACAGCAAGAAACACTGGCAGTGCCACACATTAAGGAGACATGAAGAGAAAGAGGGGGACCGTCGTGAACCCCCTCATCGAAGCTCGTAAGCGGCTTGACGGATGTCCGTTCGTTAATGAGGAACGGATGGCTAAGTGGCTGCTTCCTCCACAGCCGTCTCCCTACGAGACCTTCTTTTACATTAACATGGTACTTTTGGCACTTGTTTTGAGTTATTCCTGTCTATTGCACTGAGTTAGCCCTCGTAATTAGTTCGCACTGAGTTCAAATGATGCCCTGAATGAAGCTAATCTGATCAGATTTCTCGAACTGAAAGGTAACTTTTCGTTTGTATCATAAAAAAATGAGATAAATTAACAACCAATGAAATAATAAGACTTGAATCTATTATGCCGATCCCTAATGAAAAGTTTCATCAACTTTTGCCAGAGTCAATTTGAAGGAGGTTCTGCCTACTCTTTCATTAATATATAATTAGCCGGAAAATAAGAAGTTTCATCACTAGAATGACGCACTTTTAAAAAAGTTAATAATAGAGTGTAGATATAAAATATTACTCACATGAACTCATGTTTCTTGTCAAGCTTTGTCGACTCATGATGGCTTAGGTTTGGGGCAAAAAACGGCACAACAACCAATCAAGAAAACAGCGAATGAAATAACCATTCGAAGGTTCTTTCACCGATGTAGGGGACAATAATCTAGAACGTGAAGAAATTTTGCATACAATAGAAATGTTTCAATTACAGGCTGATGTTTTCTTATACGTAGACTGCCACTGAAAGTTATTATTTATTATTGGACAGATGTGTCCATAGTATAGGTAGTGAAGCTCTTAGTTATTTTCTCCTGCCATTAGCACCAGTATTTTGGCAAAAACAGAAATTTAGCAAATGAAAACTCGGGTTGTTTTTAAGGTTTTCATAAATCAATTTACATTTTAGACCCGGAAAAGAACCTAAAAAGCCCAAAAATTATAAGAAATTTTTTTTAGACTTTCAACAGTACAGTAAAGCGGAGGGGCTGTCAAGGCTAACAAATAAAATTTGTATCTTAATATTCAATTACGTGACTTAACGCTTCTGTGACGTTGCGCTGAGAGCATAATTGGTGATGAACAGACGTGTAGCATACAGTTATTCGCTTCTGAACTTAGAAATGCAACTCCAAGCAAACTTTCAATATTACTATTAAACCATGATTTTTTCATTTTTACAATACTTCTGAGTAATTTAAAATTCTTTGTTTGCGATAAGCTCCCTCTGTCTGTCTCGCCTTCACGGAGGCTTCTTTAGATCCTTCATCTGGGACACACGTTCATTGAAGCAATAAAAAGCTCTAGACATTGCCTTATAGTGTCCCTCCTGTTGCCCCTCTAGTGTCCCTCAAGTTGCCCCTCTAGTGTCCCTCAAGTTGCCTCTCTGATGTCGTTCAAGTTGCCCCTCTAGTGTCCCTCAAGTTGCCCCTCCTTCACCACATTCAGCCTCGACTCGAGTCGCACTCGAAAAAACTTGTAAAAAATTCAAATGTATTCAATCTATTTCTTTCTCCCTAGCTTCTCTCACGATGCTTGATTTCCTCCTGACAAGAAAAAATTGCTAGACAGTGCAATGTTTGGGGACTTCTCGTCTCATTTTCAAACTATTAATAATTCATGTAAATTACCACTCAAGAGGTAATGCCCTTCTATTATGAAATATTTAAATAATTAAGTAAATAATGTGTTAACAAAATCTTATGATAAAATATACACATTATCGGTTTATCTAATCATTATTACTTTCTTTTCATAGCCTGAAGAGGCCTGTATCCCAGCCACCAAAACATTATCTTGTCTGGACAGGCTGTCCAGAGGCTAGACTGATCACCGTCTCACACCCTTCCCCTAACTACCAGTGCCATTCATCATTCATCATTTATCATTCAAAGATTTATCGTTGAATCATTTATCATTTTATCTTTTATCATTCATCACTTATCCTTGATCATTTATTATTCATCATTTTCTATCATCATTCATTCATCTGATGGACAGTTTTTGCTGCAACTTTCAATTGAATTTGTACGCATAGCGTAGTCCATGCTTGTGTCCTCTGAGTTTCTTCATGCAATAAGTCTAACCTAAATATATGCAAACAAACATCAGCTTTTATCCTTCAAATCCTGTCGTCAAGGACACGCAGATCTGAGTTCGACTAGGGAGAAAGATATACGTCAGGTGTAGAGTATACTTGCAATTTTAAATAACGTACTTCCAGTATTCATTACGCGTGTGTGCCTGCAGAATACATGCAGAGGAAACATATACATAGTTCCGTGAACTGCATCATGCATTAAAAATTCTGTTCATCCGGCTAGCAAAGCGCAAAAACAACTTTTGAAGGTAAATAATTTGTTTTCAGAGATTCAAGAAAAATAAATTAGCATTTCCTCAATGGATTGCATTGACTTGCGAAAGAAGCAAAAAATTAATTAATAACTTTAAAGTTCAAAGATTAAGCAACGAATTCATTTTTAAAGCTAAATTAATATGTTTTCAGAGATTCAAGAAAAATAAATTGGCATTACCTCAATTGATTGCATTGACTTGCGAAAGAAACGAAAAATTAATTAATGACTTTAAAGGGCAGAGATTGAACAACAAATTAATTTACGAATTGTTCGCTCTGAATGGTTTCAATAACTCACACCAACGCAGAAGCGTTTTATGTTGTTTCTAGGTTATGTTATCAAGACACTTCAAATCATTTGTTGTCGTCAGTTTTGTAGGAGAAAATCTCTCATTTTAGGTGTAGGTGCGTAGCAAGACCCAGAACTGAACACAGCTTTGTTTCCAGTCAGTCTTGGATTATATTTTTAGAAGATAAATTCCCAAAATTAACTATAAAAGTTATCGTATTTTGCGATAATATAATGCTAAATAATATTCATGAATTCAAAAACAGATGAAAAAATTGAGGTTTCAAAAACTGTCACCACACCAGTACCCTACCCGCGTGTTGAGGCACCGGGTATTCATCGCCTTCATTTATTCTTACTCCTGTTTGCCCAACTTGTGTGTCGTAAAAACACTCAAAAATAATTTTTAAATGTCATGAAGCTCATATAACGTCATTAAAAACATTATTTTTTTCTGCATTGAAAGCTTGGATTCCACCCAACCGTCACCTTCGTCTCGCATTTGAGCAAAGCTTTCTGAAGAGTGATGGCCTTACGGGAAATCTTAAGGCAAGTGTGTGCTGTTATTGCAAGCGTTAACTTATTGAAGTCCGTAAAATTTCAATGCTGAATACCACAGTCATACATAAAAACATAAAAAATAGCATGGGCACTGACGAGGTAAGATTTTCCGTTCGCTTGAGAGTTGAGCTAAAGTGCATTTTCATTCCGTCATCACGCCTCATTCACGGCGAGGGACAGTCATGATGTGCACCACAGAAAATTCTCTCACTTTTGTTCTGTGGTATAATTCATGCTTTAATATTATAGCCCAGGAATCGGGCAGCCTAACGTGAGTTCTACTCATTGTGTGAAAACAAGCATAAAAGTAAACAAGAACAAATCTAAAATCAGAATGTACCGCAAGGACATTGGCTTTCTATTATACAGATATCATTGTTCTCCCTTGAAATAATAAAGAACAGATGTAGTCAATCAAATTGTGAACAATGAATTTGAGTTATAAATTCTTCCCCATTCTGAGGATAAGGTTAGGTCTCCACGAACGTAGAAGAGTTCACCGCAGATAGGCAATTTTACTGGCGTTCTTCAATTCAAAATTGCCATCATTTTTAGTCAGCGGTTGAGAGTTAGAGTCGTAAAATGTAAGATCTCTGAGGAATCGACGGGAACAAATCCTTATCATGAGTAACAGATGGAAAGTTTTCTTGATAGAGGGACGAAAAAATGAACTAAGGAGAAGGTAATTTGTAGACGTAAAGAGACGAAGCAAGAAACACCCATAGGGAAGAGGCATGGAGAATGTGTGTGATACTCCTAAGTTAAGATACACAGTCGTGAGATACACAATTGGATGGAATGAAGTCGAATGCAATTATGCATTCATATCATAAAGTCATATTAAATACAATTGTTAAGTACAGAGGTATGTTCTACAGTTAAATGTTATATATTTTCAGTATGTTGCAAGGCTTGCACTTGAATCATGTATACTTGTATGATCTCCGGTTGTATGTTCAACAGTTGTGTAATGTGTTGTTGGATGATTTCTAGTTGTACGGTATGCACATTTTTGGTCTACTGTTGCATGGTATACAGCAATATAGTCTAGAATGTTACGGTCTAAAGTTAATCTATAGCTGTATGACATAGAGTTGTGTGGTCTGCGTTTGGTCCAGTTATTGCAAGCAACAGCTGTTTGGTGCACCGTAGTCCTGGTCTGCATTTGGTCCAGTTATTGTAAAGCAAAAACTGTTTGGTGTACCGTAGTTCTGGTCTGCATTTGGTTCAGTTATTGTAAAGCAACAGCTGTTTGGTGTGCCGTAGTCCTGGTCTGCATTTGGTCCAGTTATTGTAAAGCAACAGCTGTTTGGTGTGCCGTAGTCCTGGTCTGCATTTGGTCCAGTTATTGTAAAGCAACAGCTGTTTGGTGTACCGTAGTCCTGGTCTGCATTTGGTCCAGTTATTGTAAAGCAACAGCTGTTTGGTGTACCGTAGGCCTGGTCTGCAATTGGAGTGGAGATGGATGACGTGTCAACTTTGACCAGTGCATGAGCAGGATGGCTATGACGGCCTGACTATCATCTCCCAGCATGACTAATTGACTATCATCTCCCAGCATGACTAATTGACTACCATCTCCCAGCAAAATAACAATGAACATCAATTTCAATCGATATTGAAACGAATTCCCACTAATTTACATCGTTATTTCAATTAGCAGGTTTTAGTACCACTGGTGTAAGTTACTCGTTTGTGAGTCCCTAATAACTATTTATGCAATGACTATTATCAAAATAAATAATAAATAATAAAAAAATAATAATAATAAATCAATGTATTTTGTCACTGTTATTGTCATAAGGTCATTATTATTACTCTACTTTTGGATATTACTTCTTGGACCTTATTTCTAATGAAAAACGTAATGAAAACCGTTGACCTGAGTGAGTGCAAAAAGCCGTTATCTCTTTTGAGAAAAATTGAGAAAGATTTCCAAAAACTACTAAAGCATAAATAAAAAAGATGAGTCTCTAAACATGACATGCTTACCCGCACATACGAGGTAAGTTCCACTGAATGTTTTAGAAAGCTGCTAGTCTTAAATTTCGGACACAACCTGCCCGAGTTTGGGAGCAGCAAGGCACTTATTTGAACAATAGTTCTCATTTTTAAAGAAAGGAAGCACTTCTCTCACCACAAAGCACGAGCCAAATAAGGTAATTAATCCAGTAATTGAAGTCAGTTTACATCCGAGAGAAAAAAAGCGGCGCTAGAAGCTTACGTGCTGTGTTTTATGTGACTAGTATTTTGTGTGTTGTCTCTAGTATTGTGTTTCACGTGACTAGTATTATGTGTGTTGTCTCCAGTATTGTTTCACGTGACTAGTATTTTGTGTGTTGTCTCCAGTATTATGTTTCGTGTGACTAGTATTTTGTGTGTTGTCTCCAGTATTGTGTTTCACGTGACTAGTATTTTGTGTGTTGTCTACAGTATTGTGTTTCGTGTGACTAGTATTTTGTGTGTTGTCTCCAGTATTGTGTTTCGTGTGACTAGTATTTTGTGTGTTGTCTCCAGTATTGTGTTTCATGTGACTAGTATTCTGTGTGTTATGTCCAGTGTTGAGTTTCATGTGATTAGTATTTAGTGTGTTGTGTCCAGTATTGTGTTTGTTGTCTCCAGTATTGTGTTTGTAGTCTCCAGTATTGTGTTTCATGTGACTAGTATTCTGTGAGTCATGTCCAGTTTTGTGTTTCATGTGATTAGTATTTTGTGTGTTATCTCCAGTATTGTGTAACACGTGACTAGTATTTTGTGTATTGTGTCCGGTATCGTGTTTCACGTGATTAGTGTTCTGTGTGTTTTGTCTAGTATGTATTGTGTTTGTTGTGTAGAGTATTGTGCTCGTTGGGACCAGTATTGTGTTATTGTGTCTAGTATTTTGTTTCTTGTAACCAGTATTGCTTTTGTTGGGACCAATATTGTGTTTGCTGAGCCCAGTATTCTGTTTGCTGTGCCTAGTATTACATATGTCTGTTGTGACCAGTATTGTGTTTGTTGTGACCAATATTGTGTTTGTTGTGATCAGTATTGTGCTTGTTGGGCCCAGTATTGTGTTTGTTGTAACTGGTATCGTGTTTGTTGTATCCGGTATTGGGTTTGCTGTGCCTACTATTGTTTGTTGTGCCCAGTATTGTGTTTGCAGTGCCCAGTATTGTGTTTGTTGTCTCTAATATTGTGTTTGTGGTGCCCAATAATGTGATCTTGTGACGAGTATTGTAATCTTGTGACCAGTATTGAGATCTTGTGCTCGGTATTATGCTCTTGTGCTCAATATTACGCTTTTGGACTAGGATCGAATCTTGGGTCCAGTATTGCGCTAATAGACCCAGTATTGCGCTAATAGACCCAGTATTGCGCTAATAGACCCAGTATTACGCTAATAGACCCAGTATTGCGTTCGTGAGTCCAGTATCACGATCTTGGACCCAGTATTGGGCTTAAAGATCCAGTATTGCTCTTTTGAGCCTAGTATTGAGCTCTTACGCCTAGTATTGCCGTTTTGGGCTCAGTATTACTCATCGGGTCCGGTATAGGGCCTTGGGATCCAGTATTGCTCCAGCAAGCCTAGCATTGCGCTCTGAGGCCCAGTACTGTTCTCTGAGGCGCAGTATTGCGCTTTGGGTCCAGTATTGCGTGCTTAGGACCAACATTGCGCTCATAGACTTACTATTACATGTAACTATTACATGTTACAGCGCCATGGCCTCTGTATGGCGCTTTTAGCTCCATGCAGTAGTTCTCTTCTGGGCCCAGAATTGCGCTCTTGAAGTCAGTATTGCTCTCTTGGGCCTAGTATTGCGTTCCTGGGATCAGTAATGCGCTCTTGGACCCGGCATTGCCTTTTTAGGCTCCAGTGCTGCGCCTCTTGGACCCAGAACAAAATTGCTTTTATCTACAAGCGCACAACATCAGTTCATCAGGTATCTTAATTTTTTATTCCGGACGATGTGGTCGAAAATTATGGTTCCTGCAGGCATCGTCATTGTGATACAGCAAGTCATAACGCCTCATTTCCTGTGTAACAAAGTTCAAGCTTGATTGAATTCAATCACAAAGCAAGACGTAGAGTTTAAAACATAATGATAGGATGAGCAGGAGCAAGCTGTTGAGACTGTAAGGAAAAAGGCTGATGAACTATCTTTCAGACGTCATTTTCGGCCTTAAAATTCACATGATCTTATAATACTGTAGTTCCATTAAAGGAGCAACAAAAGTGAATGTTGAATGTTCAATTATTAGTGTTGAATGTTCAATTGTTCGACCTTGAACGTGTTTGATCCTTGTGCATTCAATGTTGATGCGTAACACTGTACTGAATACCTTTATAACGAATTGTGTTGGAAGCTTACTTTGTGTCTGTCTCAGTCGTTACCCTGCGATCTCCTGTAGACATTTGTCTCTATGCTTAATAAGACTAAACTCTCACTGTGCTCATTGTTAATAAACTTGGTCAGTGTCATCACTTTCGTGTGATTTATCCTAACCTTTCAACAGTTAGTGTCCAGACTGTGCGATCCAAAGAATTAACATGAAGCTAATTTGTTAGCAACGCAGTCTGCGGTAACGTAAGAGAGAGAGAAACTCAAAAGTAAGAAAAAGTTTTTAAAATTTTAAATTACTTCACCACACTAAATTTTCTTGCCTCCTAGTTTTGGAATTTGATGCAATAATGAGTAAAGGCAGCGCGGTCACGTGACACCTAAGGAGGAGCTGTACAAGTGCCCTGACTTGATCACCGTCGAGCAGCTGCGCTCTGAGCTAACACTTCAAACGCTTGTCTTCGTACCCTTCGTAAGAGAAAATAATTAAAAAAATAATGTTATTTTTAATCAAGTTGATACAGGAAATTTGATACAATACTGGATCTTCAAATGCGTTATATTGAAATCTTTAGTTGTAGAAATTTTGCAGTAGTAATATGAGAGCCATGCCTTCGCATAAACCACCGGAGCATTGCTTCAAAATTTGAACATAAATTTGGAAAAAAGTTTATTCCAAGATATGTCACATAAAATGGATGTCACAATTCAATAAATTGTTTTTTGTAAAAGAAGCAGCTCAGGAGCAAAAAGTTACTTGCTCACTTCCGTTTTTACGCTACCAAAGGAATCCAAATCATCTCAATAGCAATGGAATCAGCGAAGCAACGTTCGAACCCAGTGTACCAAAAGCGTGACTCACTAGAAACTTTGGGAAATTGGCGTTTCACTAAGACAAGCGCAATCTTGTTATCGTTGAAAAAAATGTCAAGGTGCGGAACTGCACATTTTAAATCACCTTCAGTATCTTAATAATATCAAAAAATCGTAAACATGCAGTATTTGACTTAAATTTAGTATTTACTTGCTTAAGTGCCTTCTTTGAATGATTTTCACCAGCTAATTTTAGCACGTCGTACATGCAACATCATTCACTGTTGTTGGCGTAAAAATGTTGTTCAAGACATACCATGCGTAAAATTTCTGCCGCCTAAAAGTTGGACGTTAGTGCATGGTCGAAAAAGGGAGTTAATAATTACCTATGATGACCTACAAGAAAGTGTAATGAGGCTCGTTTAACACGTTGACTAAGTGTTAGTACACATGTGTACCACTAGGCATATTACTTAAGCCACAATTTGAGCAATCGCAGGCAACGTGATGAAAAGCTGAAACTGCAGTGATGGTGCACAAGGACCCGTAGACTGATGCAGTCTGCTGTGGAATAGAAAAGAATAGAATGAAGCATTAGAAACCAACCGTACGGCCCATTCTTGGGTCGATACCTAAGTCCCATGCCGTAATTCTAGCCGCCGATGGTCAAGCATAAACAGACCACGGCTGTTGCAGGTTTCGAACCCGGGTCTTCCCGTATCGCAAGCGGGTTTGCTCACCAGTCGACCAAGCTGCTGGTACCAATCGACCAAGCTAGTGGTACCAGTCGAACAAGCTGGTGGCCGTTACTAACACATGCAGTGGTGTTCACTGCTGCTATGTTGAACCAGTACCCCTCAGTTAAATAACTGAGCATCCACAGTAACACAGTCCCATTATCTCTGTGAACTCAAACAGTTTTTCCCGTAACAGTGTGAACTTCGACAGTTTTCCACTCGACTGCGCGATTTTTTCATAAATCTTCAACTGCGTTGGTGTTCTGTTTCTCATTTACTTGTACTAGTTCACAGTATTTTAAATCTGGATGTGTAATCTCCCAAAATATACTATTTTTTTCTACGACCTCATACAGTTAACCACTAACGGTGAAGTTATACAATTGAATTTTCCAGTTTCCTTCACCAAACCAAGATTTCTTCTCCACTCCACCCGGTACCAGGACCGCGACGAATGGCGAGGGTTCATTAGGAGACATTAAGCTTCAAGACACTAAAAAATCTGCCTTGTGCGTTGACTTTACTTCTAAAAAATTCATTAAGAAAGTCTTGCCGAAATTCCCGGCAATTTCGGCCAACTAATGGAACAAAAACACAAGACGTGAAGCCTTGGCGAGTACTCAAAAAAACTAAATATTCGACAAACGCAAAAAGTTATACGATTTATACGCCAAACTATTGCTCTTTTCCGAGCGTGATGGAGTTGAAGTTTAAATGAAAAAATTCATTGATTCAGTGTCTCATACACATTAAATATGAGTATTAAAGAACTAGGGCAATGAGTTCTTCAAGTTAGCTCTTTTAACGAAAAAGAACTATTACTCCTCAGTACTGTTCCACACTTGGAAATTGCACAGATACTCGAACTCGTCTTCAGAACAAGTCTCACGATGTCATTATTGCACCTCCAGACGTACAAGGAGCGGTAAAATAATATGACGCATTTCCAAGTTTAATAAATAAAAAACAGTGTAAAATATATTTTCATTCTTGATATGTACATATTACGCCAATGTGTTTAACATTTTTTATTTTTCGTGAACACATTTTTCGTTTTTTACTCTACTGTGGTTATATTTAACCTAAAAATATGTCAGACAACTCCATCGCACTCTGGAGGTTTATATGTCACATATTCACGTCCATCTGAGCTCATTACACTGTTGACCTGTGACTGGTCGAGAGCACTTGCAACATTACTTAAATGGCATGCTTTCTAATTAGCTTCACATGAACCCATCAGCATCATTTTTTTCTGAGTGTTACATCGTTAAAGTTTATTAATGTCATTTCTGAGTACGTCTGTCCATTTTGGAGTACGTACTAAAATCTTATGACCCGTGAACTTAAGACGGGGTTGAAGTTAGTATCGCCTTCATGTGATAATATTTTTCCTGTATATCAGTCAAAAGATTATGGGTGCTAGATTTTAATCCATGTTAGGGAAATAAGTACATATTTCATTAACTTCGAATGCTACATAGTGATGAACTTTCATATTTACGCTGGACACGCACTTGCGGCCGAGCAAAAAACCGAGTTGGGATTTTTCAATAAATTCCCTTGTATGTAAACGCTTAGATCCATTTTTTTGCAGACAATAAACTTGAAACAATAAACAACTGGAGGCATACATAGACTACCCATCTTATTTCTCTGTTTCTATTGGTCTATTGTAACCCTTTTGTACGAACAAAGCATAAAACCAAACGGCCTGGAAGGATTAGCACCGCAACGACAGCAGCAACTCGACCAAATGCTGACACAATATTCGGACCTGATGATATGGACTCCGAATATCCTTCGCTGCAGCCATTGTTGCTAGAGAAACGCGCCATTCCGACCGTGTCATGGATTAGCAGTACATTACGGAGGCTCACTACAAGACTAAACTGGATCACTGAACGCCCACTCAAGAACCAGACAAATTTGGGGTGGGATCACACGACGGCTGCCTGGAGAGGATGAGAGGAGAAACCGTGACTTGCAATACGCTCAGCAGGCCTGCCACCGACGCATGCTCACCCAACTGCCAGGTCGCTTTGTCTCTGTACGTTGATTTTTCCGCTACTCGTGCACATCACACGATTACGAGACGTTTGTATAGGACTTCATCTCCCAATTAGTATACCAGCCATGCTTCAGCTGGTTTATCTAAAGACCTCCACGCTGACTGAACTTTTTTCGTATTTAGGTATCGTAATCGTCGAAATATGGCCATGTATGCTCACTTCCAGGTGTCTGCAGAGGGGATTTATTCACTATCATCAATTTATCTCTTTTCGTTTTCTACTGATCGTGGGAAGCATTAACACATTCATTGCGTATGACCCACCGGTGGGTCACTCAGGTTATGTTCTATAATATTTTCAAAGCTTTCTAGTGACTGCATGTACAAAGTAAAGATTTGCACCGGCTAGGCAACCGCAATGAATGTGTTAATTTAGTAACTCCTCGATCCATAACTAAACGAGTAGAGCCACAAAATATAAACCCATTTAAACCTGCAAAACTCGTATGTCACCCATATCCACATTGAGAACAGCACTCGCGAGACAAATCCTACTTCAAGAAGGTTCAAAAAGTAACAACTTGGCTTAACTATGTTCAGGGTGTAGCAACAGAATTTCCGTTTTTCAAAACGCTTTCCTTTGAAAAAAGGAAGTCGTGTTGCCGCACCCTGTATGATCAATGTTTTCAGTGACTCTTTTCAATAAGCCGACCCAAACTTATTTTTTGCCTTGACACCAACAGCCTCCACCACCAAAGTGCCGTTATGCTCGTATTTTGATAAGTAGGAAGCCCTAGAGTTATACGATGGGCCTCAGTTTATGGCCTCTCTCAGGGATAATCCGTATCAAACTTGGGCCACTAAACATTAGTGTTACACAACGTATGACAAAGGTTTTGAGGAGAAGGGTCTTAAACGAGACCACTTTTATGCTCAATGTTCAAACTTGAAGATTAAAGAAAGGATTTATGTTGACGGGGCCGATGCGACGGCGTCGGGCAAGGAGGTGCGATGGAATTTCATGTGTCTCTGTAAATTTCAGACTTGTTAAGAGTTAGTAAAAATATTTATTTCATACAGTTCATGAACACATGAGGTAGTGTATGGTAAGATAATTACTGTAACTAATAAATAATTCAAATATTCTCAAGTCGTCCATGAAGTATAGAAGGGAACAAAATGGGAACTACTTGCTTCTAGGTGCTATGAGCCCAGACTTCTAACTGATGCATGATAACGCTCCTCCTCACAGAGCACAGATAGTTGATGTCCTCCTGAAGACTGAAGTTGTACTAGCATAAATTAGTCAGCTCTCTCCTGACTTAAATTTAATAAAGTATGTCTATGAAGCACTAGAAATATGAATTGCTTCGCGTCATCATCTGATGATCTCTTTTTAGGACTTGCCAGATGCTTCACAGGAAGAATGGGCCTTAATATCAGAAAGTTAGACTGACGCTCTCACTCACAGCATGCCATGTTGTCGTCAGACCTTTATTACTGCCAGAGGTAATTCCAAGCTATATTGAGTAACAGTAATTAGTTTTCTGAATGTTTGGCATTGAATTGCCCACATATCTAATAAAAGAAGTTTCTTCACATTTAATCAAAAACTGATGCTACAGCGTTTGATTTGTTTATTAATTGCATTTTATTACTCCTCAATATTATTTGACGTAAAAGGAACACAGGAAAAATTTGTTTCAGTTTGATGCTTTATTTTTAGACACCAGTGTATAGGTATTTATTATAATTTATTTTAGGTAGACCTGGGCAACGTCCAGGCCTTCCTGATTGCACCACCTTGGCAACATCCGGACATTACTAGCTGCACCACCTTGGCAACATCCGGACATTACTAGCTGCACCACCTTGGCAACATCCGGATCTTCCTAATTGCACCACCTTGGCAACATCCGGACATTACTAACTGCACCACCTTGACAACATCCGGATCTTCCTAATTGCATCACCTTGGCAACATATGGACTTTCCTAATTGCACTGCCTTGGCAGCACTCAAACTTTCCACATTGCACCCTCTTGGTAACATCCAGAAAGGTCTAGGGCCCGACAAAGAAGAGGTTCAATTTTGTTTGCAGCTCTAGCAATTGAAGCAATGCCTGCTGACGAAATCACATGTGTGTTACAAGCCGCTGACGTATCACCTTTTCTAGCTTCACTAAAGTCGAAGCCTTGAAACTACGACGTAATTTGCTAGGGGATTTTGTGCGGCATTAACAAAGCACCGTGCCTCCGGAAAGCCTCTGCAGTGCTCTACAAAGTGCCGCAAGGTTTGTCGCTTCCGTTTCTTTATTTCTTCGCTTTATTTATTACTGGCGAGGTGGGGCGCTTGGAGACTCCATTCGAGAGTGCTGGTGGGTAAGCTTTGGCGTTGTATGGTATTTTATAGTATTCTTTGTTAAGGCTGTTTCTCCGCACCCTGTTCTGCGAAACCACAGACGTGTTACGAGCTGCGTCCCGAATTAACGGTAATTGATTTGCTGTGAGCCTTGATGTTTCAGTCGCCTTGAAATGCTTTTCATCGTCAGCATACGAACTGGAAGCCTTAGCTATCCCAACACATGTACAATTAGCTTATGCTCTACACCACTAATAAATACTTCCCTCTCTAGGTTGAATTACCATTTAACGAAGTTGGTATCTCTAATTCCCGTTCAACACTTCAACAACAGCATGCTGCAAGTCAATCTCCATTGGTAATTTCGTGCTGTATTATGGTCAAATGAAGGCACGTGGGCACCTCGTATAAAATGGTAAAATGGTAAAGTCAACTGCGAGTAAAAAATATTTTAATGTTGTGTCCTTGGTGCCTCTCAGCTTCTCAAAAACGCAGTTTCATTGATGGATTAAGAACATAAAGTCATAGTCAATTGTACTTTAGCTCATAGTTATGTTCACCCTCATTCATTTATTATTCTCCTGCGCTAAAATCTGACCATCTCTCGCAAGTTAATTTTTGTCAGAGACCCATGATGACTTCAAGAATAAGTGAAATGTTTTCAGTGCGTAATTCTCCAATGATTCAATTTGAAATTAAGTTGATTTACGAAGATGACATTCAATATGTCTCTGCGTTCTCCCCAAGTTGTCAGATGGTAACAAAGAATTTAGGTCAGCCCCGAGCTGCACTGTGACACTGACCTACTGTCCGTCATGATGATCCTCAAAGTTAGAACCTCGCCTACATGAATTCATATTATAATCAGTGGCACTCAGTAGCTCTCATGGGTTCATCCCACAGCATCAAAAGAATCTTTTCCTACGCACATCCTGATGGGAGGATTCCATGTAAGAGATCATGTTCCATTGGAGTTGCGACAGGCAAAACTGCCGAGCACTTGTTACGGCTATTGGCGTCTTGCGGATATTCTTGAAATTTCGACACCTGTATTTTTATTTGACATCAAGCTGCCTCATTACTGCAATAGTCCTCATCACTCCCTACCCTTCACCTCACCATGCCGTCAGCAGGTTTAGTCTTTTCCAACTCTTAACTGAAGACAGCATTAGGTCTGCAGTTGAAAGCATGCGAGTTTCTTTACACACATACAGACAAACTAACATTCATTCCGTTAAAATAGAATATAAGTTGCATTAATTTTTAAATTCTAGCGACGCCCTTTTAAGACGAATATGCTGAAGCAAATTCCGAACCTCTACCTTGAACCCCAATGCGAGAACAAGCATAGTCAGAGGTTTATATCCCTTGTTTTTAAGCTTTACGCTGGCTTGAGAGGAGAGAGAAATGAAAAACATCGAATTATAGAGTATCTGATGCATGTAGGGCACGCAATAAGTCAATTTTTCTAGTAGAAAGTTTATATCTCAATGTAATTGATATGAAAAAGAATAAAATTCGGGTTACGAGTTCTAACTAGATGGTTGTTCGCTGAGCAAAATTCAACAGAATAAATACACATTTTCAGTATGAGAAGAAAAATATCATTACATTAAAGTTCAGGAGAATGAAGCATTTGAATGTTTCTAATCACAAGTTAAATCATAGGATATAAGACAAACACTAATAGTAGTGTCAGGACGTCTTTAGTCCTTGGAATTTTCCGTCGCTAATGAAGTCAATGGATGACGGGTTTCTCACTCATTGATACAACCAGTGTATCTCGACGGGTGTGCGAGCTGTGCAGGTTTATCTAGACGCTGATGTACGGAGTCAGTGACTTTGTCACGTGGAGACGGCGTGTCGCTCGCCTAAATTAGCCTTTGTCGCGCTGGACTAAGGGGTACGAAATGTAGGCGTCGGCCTGCCAGGTCCTCTTGGAGCTTTCTCTAGTCTCCGGTCTATTGTGAGACCAATAACCCTTTTTGTTAATAAACGAGTGGAAACCTTCAAGCCCGTCCTTTCCTGCAATAGCATCTCAGAGGAATCTAGATTCTCGGTTCGGTGGAAGCTTCTAGACACGAACCACCTCAGGAGGAGAGTTACGATTTATAGAATCTAACTGGAAAGAAGCACCCCGACAGTAGTACCAAACACAAATAGTACAAACACTTATAGTACTAATAACCCGAAACACTAATGGTACTAATTGTATCAAACACTTATAGTACTAATAATCCTAAACAGTAATGGTACTAAAGTACCAAACTTGTTACAAGAATTTTACGTAGCACAAGCGGTTCAAGGCTTACCCAGCTTAATGATAACAATAAGGTCATATTTTGATGTACTACTGCACGAACCATGACCATTTTTTACAAACAAACATAAACGATTCCCCAAAATATACAAAATATATAAAAATTTATGACTAAAACATTACTTCAGCTTTAAGGAACTTACAAGTAAAATGGCATGTAACTGAAAGTAAAGAATAAACTGCCTCGGTGTCTTACAAGTATTATACTTTACTATATTAATATCATTAAGTATTAATAACATTCAGAAATTTTGAATAAATGTTTCTATTTATTGAAAGCTTAATTGTGTGAATATCACCGACGACGAATAAACGAGACGAACAAATGAGAAAAGGAAATTTAATATTCTATGAAGTATAAAGATTGAAACATTTTGATAGATACAATTATAGTTGAGGACATCGGAATGTCTAAGGTTCAATTTTCACACGCTATGACGAAAACATTCAACAATATTAACACAAAAACTGCATGACTCTACTTCAGAAATTAATTTGTTCAAGCACGGAGAGTCGTCGTTGAAGGCATTAGAGATCGTTTGTGTAAATTCACTGTTGTCAACTCTGCAATTTTTAACTAACATTTCATGTCTACTCATGTACGTTGACATTGTTATAGATAGGTATAAACCCATGTACATATCCATGTGTTTATGAATGTGTATTTATAAAACGGTAAATCAACCTAATTTTACTGGTTGGCCTATTTCAATGAGCAGTTCTTCCTTGGTTAAGAAGACGTCTTTTTAACCGGTCGAGAGAAGATTGTGTTTATGCAAGACGATTCCTTGTCACATTCAGCGAATACAACTAAGCAATATCTTGCCTCACTGAACTTTAAAAGCAACAATGTGACGGTGT
Source organism: Trinorchestia longiramus (assembly GCA_006783055.1). Classification (NCBI taxonomy): domain Eukaryota; kingdom Metazoa; phylum Arthropoda; class Malacostraca; order Amphipoda; family Talitridae; genus Trinorchestia; species Trinorchestia longiramus. The sequence goes on from VCRD01001421.1 coordinate 110,029, forward strand.
GGCCACAGTCATCGCTAGATCGGAACCAAATTGGAAATTTATGGGCCCTAAACTTATACAGATGGACGGCAATTTACTTTAGAAGCAAGATTATATGATAGCATAGAAGCTGTATCGTGATCTGTTCCAGCTGCCATGATCAAACAATTAAAGATTCAACAAAGAATCGTGTCTTCGAGATTGGCATTTGCAACGGACATCTCATCAATAAATAACCTTCATATGTCATTAACATTTAATAAATGTATTATTTTTCGCTGATATGCATTGTCTTTATTAATATTTCTCATTCTTATTCTCTTTCGGCCATTAGTTCATGCTAAAATAATAAAACACTAACGTCATGGCTCTTGAAAAATCAGCAATCTTCGAAAATCTCTGGATGAAAAATTACCTAAAGTTGATCACTTAGAATGCATTCACTATAGATACTAACTCTGCTTTATCGAAATACTAAATATCATAGTTCCCGTGGAAATATGACTAAATATGGAAATATGGCTTAGATATGACTAATTTGAAATGATTTTAGATACGAATGTACTAAAAATTTACAACGAATTATTGTGTTTTATATGAACGTTCTCATTAATATATACAGAAATTCCTGTTTGTATATTATTTACTGATAACATGGCCATGTAGGAGAAGAAGGCTAATAACGGGAAAAAAGGGAAAATCTACTACAAAACATCATGTATCTCCATCTCTGTGTCTCACTCTATTTGTGTATATCGGTCTCATTTCTTCCAATTTATTACTGAAGAAAAATTATTGAATTAGAATCAGAGTGGGTACACATGTATTATTGGCATTATATTGTGGATACCAAAAGTGCCAGATTACTATAAAATGCGCCATTTTTTTCCATTATTGGCCTTCTCCTACACAGCCATGTTATCGGTAGATAAAATACAGTATGGAAGTTCTGTATACATTTATGAAAATTTTTCATTTAAAACAGAATAATTCGCAGTAAATCTTAAATACATTTGTTTTTTTGATGATTTCAAATTAGTTAAATTTAAACAGTGGAATTTCCACGAGAATTATCCAGTTTAATAGCAATCCAGCGTCCATAGTATCCACAACACAATGCTTATAATGCACGTATTCTAATTTTTATTTCAGTTCCATAATTTTTCTTCAGTAATAGATTAAAGGAAATGGAATGGACACACACATATAGGGAGAGAGAGATGGAGATACACGGTGTATTATATGTATAAGTAGATTTCGGGACATGTGCCAATGGATTATTAGCGTGAATGACTATGTATGTACATCGGTGAAAGGTCGTGTCATTACACTTTTTCAGTGTTAGTTGATGAAAAGGCAATCCATCTCTGGATTGCATTTCCGAATGCTTTTCCGCTGTCTTTAGTAAGTAGCTGCCGCTTCCCGCGCACCAGCTTTTATTGCAACCCACATTTGTCCATGCACGGTGGGCCATAAGTGAAATCCCTTTCGGGTGCGGGATTGTCGGTAGCACTGCAACTCAAGCAGCAGGGGTATGCTGAAAAATTTAACACTTAAAAAACTTTTATTGTTATGTTTCTTTTTAAAAGTTATTTTAATTATTACCCACCCTGTCAATAGAAAAGCTGCTCTCTCCACACTGTAATCCTTTTCTTTTATCGAACATGAGCTGCAGAACTCGATCATTCGTCAACGTTTAACACACGTTTAACAAAAAACAATCAATAATAAAACATGCGTGAAATTGTGTATCCTGAATACGAGCTCCTGTCCTTGACATCAATCACTCAGTTTACCTCTGATCCGTGAAATCAAATTGCCAGTTCTTCTGAATCACAATTTTAAATCCCAGAAGTGGGTTATTCGTGAGGTGATGTTCAAGCTAGTAATAATGCTCATTTCTTTAACCAGAAAAGTAGGTCTGGCAATTTTTACTCGTCTCTTAGATGTTATGATACGAACGATCTCTCAATGCACTGCATCGTAATTGGAGGCGTCGACTAGAGTTACATGTATAGGTTAAGTTATAACACTCTGCTACGTCACTTGAGAAGTCAAGTGAGAGGTTAACAAAACACGGTCAAGGTCATGAAATACGTTCTAACTTTCCCTAGTTGACTGTCGAAGTTATTTTTTCAGTTCAAAAAACATTGATCAAAAATTAATATTTGTCGTCTGTCTTCTGCAAATGTCAGTCCCATAAATAAACCCGATATAATAAAATCCATCGCGTATGTTTGTATTTATTTATGTGTGTTTGATGTCCCGCGCTATGAGAAAAATATAATAAAATTCTTCTTTTAAGTCTAGGATCCTAAAAAATTAAAGAGCTTATAGATATTTGAGTATCAAGTATACATTATGTAAAATCAAACATTTCATATGTTTTCAGTTCATGTCTCATATTTTAAGCATTGTTGTGTGGATATCAGTGATGCCGGATTACTATGATGTACGGGATTTTTTCGTTGTTAGTCTTCTTCCAATTCATTATGGAAACTCCAGAAAAAAGGCGTAGGCTGGTAAATGAAGGAAAAAAACGGCAAAGAAGACACTTATTTCAACAACAAGATACACTCACAAAACATATTGAGCGCTATGCGATTGCAAAAACTTATTGCAATTGCTACTACTCTATTTCACCTGCATATCAAAAAAACTGAAGTTAACATTTAAAAATACAAAATTCAAATTGGAAAGCCTAAAGTTATAGCAAAAAAATTGGAAGCTCAAATTGAAATGGTCGAACTTCATGTAAAAACTTTCTAAACCCCGTATCAAAATATTTGATGCTCATATTAGAATATATGAAGTTCATGTTGAAATATCTGCAGTTTAAATTAAAATAGCTGAAGTTAAAGTTAAAATATCTAGAATTCATATTGAACTGTTTGAAGCTCATCTTAAATTATGTGAAGCTTCGGTCAAATAGAATTCTATTTTACTCGGATAAATTGAATTTAAGTAGTATACAACAGTTTAATGTGAGTAATTGAATATTTAATGCATCATTTACCATATAATTTTAATATGTAATATTTAAAATGATTTTTAATCTTTAGATGATAAGTAATACTCCTATAAAATAATGTTAAATTTTATGTCATATTCTACTCCTAATATTTCGTATTAATTTAATATACAATAATCTTATTGTATATAAAATTCGCAATAAACCCACTGACACTTTATAAAGTCACAATTTTACAGAAATTTAACTGAACTATGTCAAGTTCTTCACCAGACAAAAAATGGAAAACGATTTTGAAACAAGCTCTGGTAATTCTGAAGTCCAACGGCAAACTCTGGCAGTGAAAGCAAAAACGCAACGCTAATACAAACGGAGCTCTCATCAAAGGAGGAAATTGATGGTAACTGCAGCTGGAGATGTTCATGGAGATTTGAGAGCAGTTTTTGTCTCCCACGGCATACCAGTAGGTACAGTTGGCGGTTGGATTCGAAATACAAAAAAATCAAAGGAAACGGCGTGAAGCAGCAAGTAACAAGAACACCATTCTCATGGTTACACAGAAAATGATCCAATATATTTCAAATTATCCTTTAATTAATTATCTCATCTGATGTCAAAAAAAGTTACTCGATTATGATAGTATGTCACTGTTTCCGAATACTATTCATAAATTAATTGAGTGTCAATTTTATAGTTTGAAAAGCGCGTTTTGAGCCTTCACAGACGAACCTAGGATGTAACAAGAGGAAAAGAGCTGAACATGTTAACAAAGCCATGGATTTCACTGGTGCAGGGGAAACAGTGATTTACATTGTGGAAAGCAATTACATCTTCATACGCAGAAATTTCGGGTCAATAAGAGGAACACGTAGAAAGTATCAACAAGAACAGAAAACATGACAGACGAGTTCTTCATTTGCCTCAGTAGTTATTATGATCCACAAATTAGGATTAAGCACATATATTACCTTTCATTATTCAATAATATTAAATTGCAATTTTTGTTTCTATAACAATGTTAGCGATTAATTATACAGTGCAACACATAAAAACTAAGTGGCTGTGAAATTAGCTATTTTATTTCAATTTGAACATAAGTTGATTGATAAAAGTATCTTTTTAATTTTATGTTATATAATATGATATATCTAACTTAGTTCTATTATTTTGAATGAACCATTACATATTTTATAATCAATTTCAATTACTTTGCTTGTACTTCAGATATTTCAATGTGAATTTCAGATGTTTTAATTTGAACTCTAAATATTTTGATTTGAAGTTCCAATGTTTTAATTTGAACTTCATATTTTTAATTTGAATCTCATATTATTTAATTTGAGTGTAAACGGTGTAGAATGGTGACAGTACTCGTGGTGTTATTCGTTTACCAGTTTATCTGACAAACAGTGAGCTGATACACTGTAATGAAGGCAATGAAATACCAGCACTGAAGGGAGATTAAGCCTAAAAAATATCAGTCACGACCTGATTCAACAGAGACGACGAACAAATAATAAATATGTTCTATTCCAATGTTTCAACTCCCTACACATTTTGCAAGAGAACATCTGCATGGAAGCCACGACAACGTAAAGGGAACAAAGTCATATCAAGAATGCACAGCAGGTCTAGAAATAATGAACGATTCCATCTGAATATTTTATTATTGCATGTAAAAGGAGCACGAAACTTCGCTGGCCTGTGCACTGTGTATGATGTCGTTTCCAATTCTTAAAATAAAGCAGTTAATCAAAGAGCCCTCATTCAAAATGAGGGTGAATAACAAAGATACATGAAAGAAGCAGGTCATTCACAAATGTGCACTACTAAGACATTTGTTTGCTTTAATGTACATCTTTAACTCACCTGTCACTTTTCAAAATTATCTGAAATATTTAAAGAGCATTGCTCTTCCAGTGATGGCTCATGTACCAAATTTCATTCTTTTTTTCATTCCCCAAGTCTTATACCATTAGTAACGTTTATAATCTAATACCAGAAATGACCGTCGTGTGTTTATATCTATACTATAAAAAGAGCAGCGTCCGTCCGTCCCTCCGTCTGTCTATCTGTCTGTCCATGTGTCACACTTTTCCAATCGATAGCTTTGATAGCAACAAGGATAAAGCTTAAGAAATACAAGAAATCATTCTAATGCATTATTTTTCTGCGGCAATTCAATTCACTTTCACTTGCAGAGTACACAATCGGTTTATTTTTACAAATAGAAATTTTCTTCGGACCTTCTTTTCTTCTTTCTTCTGTTGAAATTCATCGTGATGATTTGATATTTTTAATTGATAATGCAAAAAGAAATGTTTTCAATTAGTTTGACCAGTAACCTGGCTACCACGTAATATAAGGCGAAAGATTTTGGAAATTGAGTTATTGTTTTCGGAATTGTGATTTTCTTGAAAAGCTTCAAAGAGATAATAGAGGATATTTCAGAATAAAATTCCCGCAAAAAAGGCCAACATGGATAGAAACGTGTCCAACCGTAAGAGAGAAGCAGCAAGACTTCGACAGCAAGAAAGACGCCGAAGATTATCGGACGAACAACGCGAAATGGCAAGACGAAGCAATACTGCTCGCCAACGTGAAGCTAGAGCTAACTTGTCCCTTGAACGGCGTTTGACAATTCTACGGAATAATGCAGAGCAACACCGAGTAGCTAGAGAGAGCTTAACGCATGAAACAAGAGAGGAAATTCTTCGGCATGACGCTGAACAACATCGAGTAGCACGAAAGAATTTAACGCAAGAAAGAAAGGATGAAATTCTTCACATTGATGCCGAACAGCATCGAATTGCACAAGCGAATTTAACTCAAGAAAGAAGGGATAAATTCTTCAAATCGATGCCAAACAGCATCGACTTGCACGTGAGAATTTAACTCACGAAAGAAGGGATGAAATTCTTCAGCAGAATGCATTCGCTCACAGATTAGGTAGACATAATCGCTTAGGAAGAAATTTAAACATAGCCAGACACTACAATATTGACGCTCTTCTTGAAATTGACATCAATATATCAAGACACAGTTGTGGCACTATGGAGGTGAGATGTCGATTCTGTAATTCTCTCATGTTTATGGGGGAAAAATCGGGCGGGACTCAGGCGAATCCGAATTTTGGCATGTGTTGTAAGTCTGGTCTGATTGAAATGCCTGGTATACCAGAATTACCTGAAAATTTGAACAACCGTTTCTTGAGAAACACCGCTATTGCCGGGTATTTCCGAAAAAATATCAGACGCTTTAATAGTGCCATGGCAATGTACAGTATGAAAGTGGATGATGCTACAGTTGCTCGAGGACTGACAAATTTCAGAATACATGGCATTGTCTACAGACTGATTGGACCTCCAAGAAATATCGCTACCGAGTTACCCTCTTGCCTCCAGACCTACTCTATGACCCTGAAGAATAAATTCAGCATAGAGTGAACAGGATCATGAGGAATGGTGCCATTCAAGAATATGATGAAAAAATTTTTCGTATCATTCATTCTGCAATGGTCAGCATGAACAATTCCTATTTAAGGTCATATCTGTCTATCCAAGGACAAATCAATTTGAGAAACGTTCCCAAATAACGGGCATTGCACTAGTATTTATTTATTTATATATTTATTTATTTATATGTTTCGTGTCACTTTCAAAAAAATAGAGAGATCCAGAGCCTTATATACTCGAGTCCGTGTCGTGGATACCGAGTTCGGCGAGGTATTGCCCTATGATTCGGGTACATTGTACCCGAATATGACACAAATTGCAGTCAATTGCAGCAGTAGAAAACTAAGTGCCTTAGTTTTCATTACGAATGTTGTCATTACAGAAATACTCAATTAAAACGTTTGTCCTTTGTAAATACATATAAAACTAAATATATTGCATTGCGTTCTTATATGTAATTTCATTTAATATCTTTCCAACAGTATTTGCCATCATTTTTGATGGCACGGGTATTATCATTAAATCTCTGCCGTCATTTTTGACGGATGGGTACACTAGTTAATCATAATACGAAGGCAATCTCCATACTAACATTCCACTATTTAATAATACCAACTTGTTGCTTGCTTGCTTGCTTGCTTGTTTGCTTGCTTGCTTGCTTGGTCCGTCTCTCTATCACGCTCTTAAGGATTTAGATAGGAAGAAATTTGTCTACTGAATAACAAGATGAGATACCATGAAATTTCATTCCTAAATTACGATGGCAAATATGGTTTCGGGAATATACATTCGAAAGTCAAAATCGTGTATTAGAGCTTTTGATCCTGTCGTACATAAGCTGAATTTCTTCGTAGCTGTTGAAACTTCGCGCAGAGTAAAGGCCAAATATTCGGAGTACAGGCCCCTGGTTTAATAATACACAGTTTGTTGCTTGTTTGCTTGCTTGATTGCTTACTTGCTTGTTTGGTCAGTTTCTCTGTCACGCTCTTAAGGATTTAGATAGGAGGAAATTCGGTAGGGTATACATGTATTGTAAGCATTGTATTACGGATACCAAAGACACAGTCTTCAGTGTAGAAACTCTTTCGGTGTGGAAACTTCTTCACAAAGCCCGCGTCCACTGACAAATAAAATGAAATAATTCAGTAAAAAACACTTGAATTTTTACGTGTGGGTCTACTAGGTATTATATAAGAGAATCATAGCTAGGATCGAACAATCTAACGAAATTTTGGCCATATAATCCCTGAAAATATGTAGCAACGTTCGTATTTAGGCCAGCAGTCGGCGCTGTATCAGAGCAAGCCATCAATTGGACCTAACTTGATTAATGTCGGTGCTACCCTTGTCTGGTTTTTCGGTAGCACTGATACGCAATTCGCTGTGAGAGTTCCAGCAGTCAAGGGATCAAGCGTGCCTATAATTATTTCTTCTGAATCTATTCTTAAAGGAGAGGACCCCCGTGCTCATGAAACTCGTTTGAAGAGTGAAGTAATTTTCTGCACAAGTGTAAGCTGAGATTTCAACGAAGTTAAATGAAACAAACTTTAATGAAGTTTGCTCTAATAAGACGATGATGCGAGCCTAGAGGATAGTTAATGTGAGAGAACTTCTATATTAGCTCAGGAGCTCTTCAAATTTATGCACCGAAGACTTCTGTTTATTAGATATTTGATCTCGAGCCGCTATGATTTCCAGACTTTTTTTAACACCATTATTGAAAATTTTGAAATACCGTATGTCCCACAAAAATCCGAACCCGCATGTCCCGTATCAGTAATACCATAATAAGAATACCATAAGCATTTAATTTCTAGCAAAATTATCCCTCAAAATTAATCTATAGAAAAAAGCATACAATAAGTCGAATGATGGTATTACTGATACGGGAAAATAAATACTCGGTTCGGGATTTTGTGGGACATACGGTATAACGTGCCTATGCAGAAAATCTGGCTGGTTTGCGTTACAATTCGTGTCTGCTGCTCGGTGTATCATACCCTTTCATTTCTTTGAATAGTAATTCATTCAAGTTCATGTTTCTCACCTCCTGATGTCCAGCTGTAATCTAAGTTGTGTAATCAGTGATCATTTCTGCGGCTAATATTCATTTAACATCTAATCTAATACTAAGAATGACCGTCGTGTGTTTATATGTTTACTAGTGTAATGCCCGTCTAATCCATATATTAATACGCTTACGACTATGTACCTGTGCGTCACACCCTTCATTGCGGTATCTATTATACGGTTGGGGTCGGGTCACGTTACATTACGTTACATTGGGTTGGGAATTCTATGAATGTTATGGTTTTAAAATTGTTTTCCATTTTCTAATTTCTTAAATGGTTTAAATTTTTTATATATTTTAAATTACTTTTTAATGTTTTTAATTTTGTAAATTTTCAAATGGTTTAATTTTTTTAATTTTTCGAATTTTTTGAGTTTTTTGATTTTAGTTGTTTTCATTTTTTCGATTTTGTTTTAATTTTTCAAATTGCTTACAATTTTTCCTTTTTTTAGTTTTTGAAATTTTTGAAATTTTTGAATTTTTTGAATTTTTTGAGTTTTTTAAATTTTTTGAATTTTTTAAATTTTTGATATTTTGTCAGTTGTTTGAATTTTCGAAATTTTTTCAGTTTTTTAAATTTTTGGAAATTTTTGAATTTTTTAAAATTTTATAAAGTGCTGCTAGCGTATCAGTGATACCGACAGTACCTTACTTATGTGCGAACCTGTACTATGCGGCCGCATGAAATTGCGAATTTTTGAACGTGGCCCTTGCACTGAAAAGTTTGCCCACCCCTGATCTAAAACAATGGAGCAGAGAATAAGAGAACAAAGAGAAGCAGCAAGAGAGCGACAGAGAAGGAGCCGACAGCGCTTGGGAGAAGACGAAAGGCAAGCAACTCGTGATAGAAGCAGACTACGAATGCAGCAGTGAAGGATGAATATGAGTCAGGAGGAGCGAGAATTGCATCTTCAAATCATGAGAAATAGAGATCAAGAAAGTCAAAATGATATGAATGATGTGGAGAGACAGCAATTTCTAGAAAACAGGAAAAACAGATACCAAGATATACGAAATGTTATGAATGAGGTGGAGAGACAGCGCCACCTGAAGCCATCCCTGTGTTTGTTTGTGTTGGTTGGCAGAAGTCTTCTCGCTTGCATTCTACAGCAGAATTTTAATTCTCATGTATGATAAATTGACTAAAGGTAGGCTGCAATAAGTGATTGACAATAAGTATGCTGCAATAAATGACAAATTAACTTCGCTATTTTATTTTTACTCTTTAGAAAGGTTGCGTTAAGTTAAATGGGCCTTTCATTATATATATATATATATATATATATATATATATATATATATATATATATATATATATATATATATATATATAGAATATATACATACACACATGTCCTGTGTTACATTATAGTGGTTTCATTTAATTTTCTAGCATGGCATCAAAGTTGTTGAATCATATAATCAATGATTGTTAATTTATTCACTACCTGTAAAATCATGCTACTGAACTAACCGCGAATTATTCGCGGGTCCTGTTAGTCTAAATAATTACCTGATCTGTGAGTGAATGCATTCTTCTGACGAATTTCATCCCTTCTTTCTTTAGTTAAATTCTCTCTTGCAACTCGATGCTGTTCGGCATCAATCTGAAGAATTTCATCCCTTCTTTCTTGAGTTAAATTCTCTCGTGCAACTCGATGCTGTTCGGCATCAATCTGAAGAATTTCATCCCTTCTTTCTTGAGTTAAATTCTTTTTTTGCCTCTCGATGTTGTTCAGAGTCATGCCGAAGAATTTCCTCTCTTCTTTCATGCGTTAAGCTCTCTCTAGCTACTCGGTGTTGCTCAGCATTATTCCGTAGAATTGTCAAACGCCGTTCAAGGATCAAGTTAGCTCTAGCTTCTTGTTGGCGAGCAGCATTGCTACGTCTTGCCATTTCGCGTTGTTCGTCCGATAGTCTTCGGCGTCTTTCTTGCTGTCGAAGTCTTGCTGCTTCTCTCTTACGGTTGGACACGTTTCTACCCATGTTGGCCTTTTTTGCGGGAATTTTATTGTGAAATATCCTCTATTATCTCTTTGAAGCTTTTCAAGAAAATCACAATTCCGAAAACAATAACTCAATTTCCAAAATCTTTGGCCTTATACTAAGTGGTAGCCAGGTTACTGGTCAAACTAATTGAAAACATTTTTTTTCGCATTATCAATTAAAAATATCAAAGCATCATGATGAATTTCAACAGAAAAAGGTTCAAAGAAAATTTCTGTTCGTAAAAATAAACCAATTGCGAATTCTGGATGCCATAATGCAAGTGAAAGGGAATTGAATTACCACAGAAAAATAATGCAATAGGATGATTTCTTGTATTTCTTAAGCTTTATCCTTGTTGCTTTCAAAGCTATCGATTAGATGAGTGTGACACATGGACAGACAGATAGACAGACGGAGGGACGGACGCAGCAATTATTATAGTATAGATTAATTTATATATTTATTTATTTATATGTTTCGTTTCACTTTCAAAAACATTAGAGAGATCCTTAGCCTTATATACTCGACTCCGTATCGTGGATACAGAGTTCGGCTGGGTATTGCCCTACGATTAGGATACATTGTACCCGAATATGACACGAATTGCAGAGTCAATTACAGCAGTAGAAAACTAAGTGTCTTAGTTTTCACTAGGAATGTTTGCATTAAAGAAATACTCAATTAAAACGTTTGTCCTTTGTAAATACATATATATAAAACTAAAAACATTTTTCTTAAATGTAATTTTATTTAATATCTTTCCAACAGTATTTGCCATCATTTTTGATGGCACGGGTATTATCACAAAATCTCTGCCGTCATTTTTGACGGCTGGGTGCACTAATGTTTAATATTCTTCATATCGCTGCAACATTTGTGCCAGTTTTACTCAATAAATTGCCAGACAATTTACTGAAGAGAGGTGTCAGCAATCGTGGGATTGGTGTACTTTACAGTTTACTGAAGAGAGATGTCAGCAGTTGTGAGATAGGATAGGCCTACAGCCTGATGACATGAGAGAAAAAAAGAAAGAAAGAAACTTTATTCCAATATCGTGCACATTACATTTTCATTAGTTTTTCGAGTCTAAATGCTAACATCTTAAGATTTGCAATGAAACTTCCAACGCATGCTCTGGTCCGTGTGTTGTGACTTGAGCTGGTGAGTCGTAGGGATGAGCAGGAAGTTTGAGGAAATAGTCCGTTTTGTCAGTCAGTCAAGTCAGTCTTCCAGTTCCTCTGCATTACAAGCAGGAGAAATTCGAGTGCTACATGTGCGTGGACGTGAACCAAAGATCTGAAACACAAGTAAGATCGCTAACAACTCAACTACCACGGAAGCTTTCTTTCACTCCTGATGTAGTCACCTACAAGCCTACCGTTGAAAATACCCCAACGCCAACTACCCCAACGTGATGCTAGGCCAACTTGCCTAGTATCACGTAAACATGATACTAGGCAGTTCCCGTGGAAATTCCACAATTTTTGTTATATTAATTTGTAATTATTATAGGGATCAATGTATTAAATATTTACGACGAATTATTGGGTTTTAAATGAATACTTTTCATTAATACATACAGAACTTCCATTTTGTTTCTTATCAATTAATAACATGACCCAGATAATAGCCGTTGAAATTCGTTGATTTAAAAGTGGTAAAATTAAGGATCTATGAAATAAATGAATTTTTCAGTTGTACCCGTGGTATCATCAGAATCTGTAAATTTTTCATTAATGTATACAGAACTTTATTTTGGATCTTTTCTACCAATAACATGGCCGTGTAAAAGAAGGAAGCTAAAACGGAAAAATTAAGTATTTTCTAGTGATTCGGCAGCTTTGGTATCCACAATACATACAATGCTTAGAAACTTGCTTACCCGTTCTGATTCAATAATTTTTCTTCAGTAATAGATAGGAAGTAATGGGACGTACACACACAGATGCAGAGAGATGGAGATATGTACATTGTCTATTATACAGGGTGGCCCACGAGTAAGGTACCTTTTTAAAATTATTATAGCTATAAAACTAAAAATGGTTAAGAGATTTGTTTCATTCTGGATGAAAGAAGAAGTTTCAAAGTTTAATATAAATTTATAAATGAAACAATAAAATACGTTTAACTATGGAATACAATATCTTTTAAATGACCTCCATTATTAGTCAAACAATGGCGTGCTCTTTCAACGGTGCTGTTCGTTACTTTCCTTAATGTCTCTGGTGAAATGTTGTTGATCTCTTGAATGATGTTTAGTTTCAATTGCTGTAAAGTATCAAGCATTTCAATGTAAACATTTCCCTTTAAGTATCCCCAGAGAGAGAAATCAGGAGCACTTAGATCTGGAAATCGAGCCGGCTACGGTATATCACCAAAACAAGAAATTATTCTATTTGGAAATCGTTAATTGAATTTTAATTGGATGATACTTTAGATCTTTTACCAAAATACGTTGCAGTGAAGTACGTGACATTCTCAGTTGAATTGAACATCTCCTAGTTGACGTTTTGGGCCGATCAGCGACACTCGTTGCAACAAGCTGAATTGAAGCACCAGTTCGTAAGGTCCGTGGCCTGCCACAACGTTGTCTGTCTGCTGTTGTCCCAGTTTCTCTAAACTTCAATAGTAGTTTTTTATGCACTTCTTCGAAGGACTTCTATCAATACCATCAATATTCCCGTAATTCCTCTGAACTGCAGTAACCGAACAATTACATCGGAAATAAAGTTTCGAAGGAGTTTCCATATTGAAGGGGACGCAAGTTTAATAACAGAAAAATCCTCATTTTATAATAATCCAGCACTTTCTGTATCCACAATAGAATTCTTAATACATATATATATATAAATAATACAGGGAATTAAAACTGTACTTTTAAACGTAAATATCCGTAAGATAATTACATTTTTAAGATCCTAAAGCTCGAAACGGCGAATGTACGCTTTTCTTTTCCATAGTACGTGATCCCAAACGCGCGAGTACTTATCTTATACTCTGTTATAAAACTGTCTTATATTTGTCTCATTAGTTTTCAATATAGAAATGTAGCTGTAATTTACTATAGTTCTAGTATCCACAATAGTTGTCAGCCTAAGATAAATACTTTATTTGAACATGCACTTGCTGTATACTTGGAGCCCATAACAACGCACTGTGTTCAACTTGCGGACAGTTTAGTCTACTATGGTCATACCAAGATGTTAAACTGTTGAAAGGTTCAAAGCGCTTTCTACAAGCCGTGAAACCCCTCATAAATTATATGCTAAGGATCATATGCGTTACCATATCAGCAGACTGTTCTATAAAGTTACTTTTCCCTTTTACCAGAATGAATTGACGCTCTCAGTGACAACATTTAGTGAAGAATAAAGTTGCTGTAAGAACTGTCTCCGACGTGACTCCTCGCTACGTGTTGTCTCGTCAATACGGAGGTGAACAGACGTACTGATAAATGAGCCTCAAGGTATTCGAAATGTGAAGGGGAAGGACAACCTTACCAAACATACAAATCATAGTGAGAGACCATGAATATTCCCTCCAATCCACTAGAGTTATCTTTTATTGAACAGTAAAAGTTGACAGTGTTACTCAAATGCTCAGAGTTGCTCTCTCGTCAGCACCTCAGCTCCTCCATGTTCTCCTTGAAAATCTTAGGCACTCAAACGATGAAAGAGCTGTTCAATTATGTTCCAGACTCTTCATTAAGCTAATTTTATGTATGTATTTGTGTAAACTTTGTTCATGCACGTTCCTTTAATTTCACAGTGCTGGTCCTACTCTCGAAAGCCATGAGAATTCATGTGTTGTCATCGTGAGAAGTTGCTTGGTATTTCATTGAAAATATATATAGACTCCGGTGACCAATAAAGTATGATTGCTGAATTATTTTGTGAACAGGCTTCCTGTTCACATGTTGAATTAAAAATAAAAGAATCTAACTTTAAATTTCACAGCTAATCAAAACATGTCTTTTTTACAAAATGGACCGCTTTAAGCTCATTTCTAAATCGTGCAAGAACCAAATAAAAATAGTTCAAAAATATGGGTTAACATATTTAAAATTCTGGAGTAGCTCTGTAGATTTTATGATCCGCTTTACTTCAATTTGTCTTGACCGTAGTAGAAGCAGCCTTCGTGAACAGCCACACATCAGTTGGAGAACCTGACAAGAATCTGAACTGCGGTGTGTGAACTTCAGTTGAGGCCGGTGGGTTGAATGTCACTACACTTACCAGAAACCTATTCGAAACCTTATTTGGAGGACTCCAGTTTTACCAACCAACCAGTTATCAGTTGGTGTTCATGCTAAACATCAACCCTCTAACCCCCTGTGCTAATTATCATGTTTTTCCTGGTCCACTGAGTCCTTTGTGGGAGGTTTATCTGTTTAATCTGAAGAAGATGACTGTCATCAAGAAGGTCAGCTAGACTGGTGACCCATGCCCTAAGAGTGCAGCAAGGGTCAGGGAAGCGTTTGCCTGCCTTGTCTATACGAGCCCGGACCTGCCGATGTTTTTTTTTTGTGGTTCAACGGCTGAACATCGGAGACTTATGGACCTATTCACTGACGAGGTGAGTGGCAGCGACAGGCAGCGCTATATCCAGTCAGCCTTCGCAGTAAATTAACATATCGTTATTGATGTGGTGTCATCCATTCTTTCCTTCAAATAAACTTGGAAAGGAGAGCACAGGTTCTTGCATCTGAGCCACAACTATCCTTAATTGAATATATAATGAGTGTGTAATCTAATTCTCTTATTAATGCCTTGTGAGTAATTACCTTACAAGCACCTTTCGGGAACTCTTTTTTTAACGTCTTGCGGACTATTGTTATCACACTTTCTGGCAAAAAGTTATAAGTTATGGATTTGCTAATCTATACTCATTTATGAAAGATTTTCTTTAAATTCAATTGACAAATTTCCTAGCCTAAGATTTTGTGCTAAGCCAGTAACCTTCCTGTTCGTAAATGAGGGTACGTCAGTCGTGCAGTTGTGCTGCCGACCTCACCACTCGTCGGATGACTAGACGACATTCGGAAAACTTTATTATTTCATGGATCTTTCTCCAAACCCTAATTCAATACTAATACAAGGGATTGAAATTCCATCTTAACATCCCATGTCTCGCTGGCCATTTTTGCTATCCTGTGACGGGCCAACAAAATCCTCCTCGCGGGAGAGTGAGAAGCAGTTTTTCCCGTGTTGTGTATAAAAAAAAACTCGGAGACACTGGCTCTAGTAAACAACAGCTTTGTATGTAACATACTACGCCTCACCTCCTCCTCCTCGACCTTTTCTCTAATGTGAAAGAATTTTTCTTTTACAGTTTTTGAAGCTATAGACTTTGATATTGAAAAATATTTGTATCAGTGAACCTTATTTTTTGCTTTTCCTACCAATAATAAACAATCGTGTTATAATGTGGGGCAAAAATCCAATGAAAAAAATCATTTTTATTTTAATAGAAACACTTATACGGTAAAAATGAAAAAATAATTCAACAATTTTCTTACAGTCTTCCTAAAACCATTATTCACTGTATAGCGAAGTGCGAAATGCAAGACATCATCCTGCGTAGTTTTGTTCGGAGATTTAAATCACAAAATGCGTCTCACAATATCTGGCGCCCCCAAAACAACCAACCTTCGCTACGAAGACGGTCTTCGTTAGGAGCCTCCTCATCCTGTCCACTAGCCGTCATCCCGTCCACTAGCCGTCATCCCTCTTTAAAAGAGCCTCTGGGCTGAACGACTAGCCTTTCTCAACTCTTGCCCCAGTCAACCCTCACTCACATTAAAAATGCTGTTGCTTGACCTACGCTGACCAAACACAGCTTCCAGCATCATCAAGAACTGTAATTAATTTTTTCTCCCCTCTATTAAACTTTTGCAAACGCGGCAAACCATGCACTTTTACAGTACATGAGTTGCTCAGCTACAAGGAAGATGGCTTTATCTGTAATCGCACACGCTTTATCCTACGCACGTCTTGCTAATAACTCTTGTAGCAAATGAGGAGATTCAGCAAAAAAATAAATACGATGATGTAAAAACAGAAGAGGTCGCCTGGTCTATCACTATCTCGAGATTTCCGCTGGCTCACAATTTCAGCAGCATCTTAGCTCATCGGTATCTCACATAACAAACATATTAGACATATTTCATAGCGTTACCAATGCAGACAATAAAATTAGTGACTTACGATCCAATTAAATTTCGCCCCAATGCTTCCCGCTAACATCAAAATAATTAAACTATAATACAACAGTGCAACAACACCAACAGTATCACTTGCTCCAAAGGTGGAGTGAAGGATCATCAACTCTGTTGATGTTCGTTGCTTGTTGTTCATCTCGTGATGAACTTGATATCGCGTGATTCATAGTGACCGCAAAACTGTCTTCTTTAACTTTGAATAAAAATTAACTTGTTCAGTGCGCTGATGCAGCGCAGTAAATTTTTCTCCGCGTTTGTTTGAGCAGCTGAAAAATAATGACTTCTGTGTACTAATATTACCACCGTAGGAATCAATTCTTTATATTTGTGATACCATTGTTATTTCATTTTCTCAATGTTGAATAGTAACAGAGATGTTTCTGTTTCCTTCAATGGTTACAAATGATGTTAGCATCAGTCTTTCAATTTATTTTCTAACAGCCATACTGGCAGTAACTTTTTCTGAGAAAATCACTACCGTGTAGATGCAGAATCGACACAAAACATTTAATTGTAGTATAATTTTTTATTTCAAGAGTACATGTGCACTGAACTCCGCAATTCTTTGGTAAGTTGGAATTTTCTAAGTGCAGTGTCAGTTCTATGCAGATATGCGTTATGTTTAAAGAGAGCTTTCAGTTTCATAGATGAATTTTATACGTCGTGGAATTTTTCTACCGCAGAATAAGATTGAAGTTCTCGTGACTGGGTCGGCAAATTTTATTGCAGGCTCTGAATGCGTTGTACAGGGTGAGGCAAGCCGAATGCCCGAGTTTTGAAACGCTATTAGGAAAAGTAAAACAATATGTACAGGATTATTTGTTGTTTTATTTGAATCAGTATACAATACAGTTTGTGTGCTTACTTTTTGAAGATGTCATCAGGATGATGGTCGCCATCTATGTATAGCGATGCACTGTTGAAGGCGATGTCTGAAGTTTTCGGTTGCTCTTTGGCACATCTCAAGAGGCATTACAGCAATTTTCTCCCGAATTTGCATCTTCAATTCTTCCAAATTGTGTGGCCAACTTCTGAACAATTTCTTCTTCAAATATCTCCACAGGAAGAAGTCGGAAATGCTCAAATCTGGTGAGCGTGGGGGCCACTCGACATCACCCCTCCGAGACGAGGCGTGCCCGGAACATCTGTCGCAATTTAATCATTGCAACTTGAGCAGTGTGGGCTGTTGCTCCATCCTATTGGAACCAGATGTCTCCCAGATTTGTTTCCTCACTTAATTTTTCCAATTTCGGTTCAATATCGGCCTTAAAGATCGGTTAGACATGGCCAATGCAAGTGAATGCTTCCGGGCAGAGCGTCGTGGTGACTGTTCGACAGCTGCTTGAACCAAGGCCACATTTTCCGGTGTTCTTACTGTTTTTGGCTCTCTACTACCACTAGGTTTTCTTGTGTAACCAGTATCTTCCAATGCTTCAACCCAACGCCTGATTGCCTTGCCATGAGGGATGGGACCATGACGTGGAATGTTGAAGTGTAAGCGGAAGGCGCGCTGAGTGGCGACGACAGAATGGCCATTTTCGAGATACGTGCCCACTGCAAAGCTGCGTTGTTCACTCGACAAAGCATGGCTGCTACTAAAAACGGCGGAATTTGTTGGTCACAACCATACCACACACATCTTACCATCACCATCAAAGGCGTTCCAAGCGCCTTTCAAAACTCGAGCATTTGACTTGCCCTACCCTGTACCAACACTGGCGTCTTTGTCTCAAAAAAGAAACATGTCTTGTGTGTCATGGTAGTTATGATATATTTATAGGTTTGCATATTCCAGGCGAGGTATGAAGTATATGTATGAGGAGTGTGTATCACACGAGGAATTCTCAGTTGCGATACTCTCAAGCTGAAGGTATCAAGTGTTGAGAGGTTAACCGAAAGGCAAACTCGAGGGAAGGGAAATAAACGAGTGCCTGCACTTGAGAAGGTTCGAAGTGTTTACTTACGTTAGAGGTGTGAAACTATAGAGGTTTGAGGTGTGAAACTACGTAGAACTCATAGCGCAGACAAAGGGCCTGCACTTAAAAGGTCGGGCTCTAATGTTTGTAGCTAAAAGAAACGTCAGCGAGAAGAAATTTATGGCGAAGCATCGTGTGACTCAAGAATCACGCAGTCACGAAAAGCTCAAGGTGATTGAAGAGTGGGCGGGGGATATCGCAGACGTTTCAAACCCTGGTTCAGACCACTGGACAAATAGGGAGATTGGAAAATGAAATGAAAAGATACGTGGGAGAAGTAAAGCTCATATAAAAACCATGGGTAGGACAGATGCGGGGACTTAGACTTGGGAATTAGATCTCGACAGCTATGTAGGCTTGTGCAGCCAGAGCGACATCGAGGGTATAGGTATAGGTTGAGGGATATGGGTGGAATAGGTGTAAAAGTGATTAAGGGGGAATTAAGCTAATCATCACACAGACGAATAACAGCAGATCTTATACGTGCACTTTACTGCGTATAATGAGAGAAGAATTAATTGCGAAATAGCTAGGAATGGAAGGAGGAAATTTAGTGTTATTGCTGTGTTACAATTGTGTGTTCATCATCGAGACCCACCATCAGAAACGAATCTCCAGTGTAATGGCAAGTTTTAATGTTATTATTGGTAGTGTGATCAAGGTTAGCGACAGGGCAAACTTCGTAAGTTGTTGTGGATGCCCATTGATTTAGTTAAACTGTTCCGTGTGCACTCTTGATTATTCAGTTAACAAGTATGTAATTGATCCGTAATAGCACACTGTTTAATAGGACGTTATGTGCGATTCATATGCCAAAATGTGGTAGATGACTCACATTTCCCATCTCGTGATGTTTAGAACAACACGTGTTAGATTTTCTGTATGTATCATTTGTCCTTTCTTTTGTCGTTGAAGAGAAGTACTGGGAATACCTTTTACCATTTCATATATTCAGAGGATTAGAGTCTCTCTAGTGCGATTTCGTATGTTGTTGCATTTAATTATTTGTGTGAGTTACAAGTTTTATTTGAAATATGATGGTAGGACAGCATGCAGAAAAACCATGCATTGAAACCAAGATTACGTAAACCATGAGAGAGAGAAAAGAACTCATCATTATACAATATATCATTATGCAATTCAAAGTAGGCAGATAAACTTTTATTTTTTATATACATTAAATCAATCACTAATAAATCAATGAGACAAAATATTATTCACACCCATATTTTAAGACGTATCGCCACACCGCGTATCTTTACAAAAGGCACAGGAACTGTAGTTTCCCCGTCGTAGATTACCATCTCTGTGATGGTGTAAAGTTTGCCTCATCTTTAAAACAAGCAAAATGATTTACCCTGTTTTCTCCTTACAGTCCTTTTAAAAAGTTCAAGGCTTCTGTATTTATAAGAAGTGTTAGCCTGTAGATTTAACACGTTCACATTGAGCACGCTTGTCAACAAATGAAAACTAAAAGTTTCTGGCATGAAAAGTTAAAGCCGTTCTAAACTAATTTTCGGATGCTGAGCTCAAATCTTTTCTCAGATTCGCTCTACCATGTCAAATTTTCAGGCCCTCAACATACTTCGGTTTCAGAAATTTTTCTGCTAATATTAGTTTTATACTATTTCTCTTTTATTGCAGGTATTTTCACGTTCTCAATATTTAGTTCCTATTGTCATACTATCAGGGATATGAAGAAATACTTTTTCATGACATTTGGCTTGTCCATTCTTTCCTCTTTATCAAAATAAAATAATAAATACTACGAGATTAGTCTGCAACGTGAAAGGTCAGTGTTACTGAATATCGTTCGGCAATGATACTTCTGTGTTGAAAATCTTATACGTAATTTTTTCGATTTTTGGGTGGTTCCGCTTTCTCTTTAAGGAAAGAGCTGAGAATTTCGAGAATACATTTGGAGAACAGAGGCAGGCTGTGTGATGAACGTCGACATCGCTGCCTGTGTAAATATTTTTAGTCATGAGGAGATCAGAAATTGTAAAATTGTTTATAGCTTTGTTTGCGTAATATGTGATTCACAGGTATGAATATGTATAGTCTTATGTTATATTTTAATGATGACTGTTGTATACCCATATAAAAATGCCAATCTCAAATTTGGTGTGCCAATTGTTTAGAGACAGAGAGCGAAATATTTTGATAGCTGCTACTTCTGCCTAATTATTGTGAAATGTTTCAGTAAAAACATAAGGCTCTCTCATGAAATATCCAGACATCCCTTTTGAAATTTGACCAATAACACAGGAAATACCTGAACAAGTGTTTACTGGGCTACTAGAGTTTGATGACAAGGTCATCAGTACAACTTCTAACAAGGATGAAGTTAGCCTGAGTGATATTTTTCAGCGACCTGGTGAAGATTGTGATAACCGTTCTTCCTTTAGTGAGGCTGAATTAAACGATATAGTCAAAGAATACCTGTCCAAGACGGCTACTGAATTGTTGACTTTCAAGTTGCAAGAAAAAATGTTGCTGGAATAAGACACTAATGGTGGTTCAGACTAGAACAACGCCATTATTTAAAAATAGTGCCGGAGCTGCCAGTTTTTCGCATATCTGTAGTGTCACCCAAGACATGACCATTGTATAGCTATAACATCTGGCTTTTTACTTAAATGTGTCAAAAATTTGCTCTCATTAGTGTGTTGAGCTCCATCTTCCAATTTAACGTGTTGTGTTACCTGATACTTGTTTCTTTCTCGGACGCTCGCAACCCTTATGTGAAGTACTCAGAGAACATGTGTCAAACCGAAACTTAAAAAAAATATAGTTTTTAATTATGTAAGTACTCATACAGCCCCCTCAGGAGTCTTAAAATGATATTAAAAAAACAGGGTTGTTCCACAATTTTATAAAAACATGTGGTGTACAAACATGTTGGAAATTTTTACTCATTTATACAGTTTTCCAGTGTTTGTATAATCATAAAGCTCTTGTGTTCATGTCTGTGAATGTACAAATATGTATACCACTGTAGTTTGCGATGAATTACGATATTACTTTAAGTTTTTGTGATTACATTTCTATTTCCTGAGTAAAACGTAAGAATCTGATGTGCGTACATACTCTTTACTCCCAAGTTACGTATTAATTAGATTTTAAATTAGGCTTATTGGCTAGAAAATATTCAAAATGCTACTGATTTAAATGGGTTCGATAAATAATTAAACTGGCAAATTATTTGTGGTTTGTAGAAGCTATTGACCCAACAATTCTAACGCTAAGAAAAGTGGTCTATGTGATGAGGTCATAGCACAATGAAAACGATCGCTAAGAATATTTTCCTACTGGAGGCTGCTAAACTTGCTTTATTTCAGTTGTACATTGCCAGGACATATCACTCGTTAGCATTATTCCTGCTTATAAATATTTCTCCTTTCTTTGCTTAATGAAAATTGAAACATCGTAATGTGGTACTATTAACTAATGTATTTCTGCACGAAAAGAGTTCAATAATAAAAGATTTGAAAACCCAGTTTTAATGAACATTTCATGTAGCAACTGGATTAGAGAAAACGAATTTTTCTTTTCTTTTTTCCTATCGTTCTTTCTCTTCTCTCTTTCATGAAATAGTACTGTCAATCGTAAAAATTCAAAAGAATATACTAATTCATGAAAACTCCATTACATGAATAAAATGTAAAAAATTGAAAGTGCAAAAAAATATTTCAAACTGAAAAGGGTAATTTAAAAGTATTATGATTTAAAGAGTGTGGCAAAAGTCACATGATATATTTAGCATTAATTTAAGCAAAAACTACTTGAGATAGAAACTTCGGGTGAATCGCAAACGAAAGAAAGGGTTTTGGAGTTTTTATTTAAAAAGGATATCATCTAAATGTCCACCATGTTGGTTTATGCACATGCGCATTCTTTTCGTAACAGAATCCATTACTTTTCTTAGCATCTCGTGAGGAATGTTGCGAATCTCTTGAGAAATGTTCTCTTTCAAATGTTCCAAAGTACGAGGTCTATTAATGTATACTTTTGACTTTAAGTACCCCCATAAAAAGAAATCCAAGGGGGTCAAATAACAAGATCTAAGAGCCAAGGAATATCACCAAAACGTGAAATTAATCGATTTGGGAAATTGTCTTCAAAAGAAAAAATATGTTCAAAATGTCTGACGAGGTACATTTTTACCTTTGCGGTTATGTGAACAAACAAAATTGTAGATATTGGAGTGCTGAAAATCCAAAAATTGTGCATGAAATCCCACTTCACTCACAAAAGGTTACTGTCTGGTGCGGTATGACAAGTGAAAGGATTATTGGTCCCTATTTTTTTTTTAAATCAGAATGGAGAAACTGCGACTGTTACTGGAGCTGCATATCGAAAATTCATTGAAGAATATTTAAGACCTCGAATTCAAGATGGGAATATGTGGTTTCAACAAGATGGTGCAACAGCCCATACAGCAAAGGAATCAATTCAACTTTTGAAGACAATTTTCCCAAATCGATTAATTTCACGTTTTGGTGATATTCATTAGGCTCCTAGATCTTGTGATTTGACCCCTTTAAATTTCTTTTTATGGGGGTACTTAAAGTCAAAAGTATACATTGATGGGCCTCGTACTTTGGAACATTTGAAAGAGAACATTTCTCAAGAGATTCGCAACATTCCTCCCGAGATGCTAAGAAAAGTGATGGATTCTGTTACGAAAAGAATGCGCATGAGCATAAACCAACATGGGGGACATTTAGATGATATCCTATTTAAATAAAAACTCCAAAACCCTTTCTGTCGTTTGCAATTTACCCGAAGTTTCTATTTCAAGTAGTTTTTGCATAAATTAATTCTAAATATATCATGTGACTTTTGCCACACCCTTTATAAAGATTCCATATCAAGTACCAATAAAGTTACAAAATGGCATTTGAGAACATGTGAGTTTCATGATTACCCATCAATAGAAATCAATGCCATTAAAAATATCTAGCCAGATTTTCGCAACATAAAAAGGATCCTTATAGACTACATGACATTTGTGCCCTAATGTCTGTAGCATCACATCGCTGCTCATGCTCCATTTTCAAGTTATGCGTATTAATTAATCGCGTACAAATTAAATCGTACTTTTTACAATAAATTTCCTGTATTTTTGTAATTAGGGTTTTGTAACTTTAAGTGAGATTCTTGTAAATTTTTAAATATTAAAAATTCGCTGTAATTTGTAAAACCATTCTTAGTACGAAAGAACTGTTGCTATGGTTCTTTCTTAAAAAAGTTCACCCCTGAGGAGCACTCCCAGAGCCCAAACCGACGTGAACCTGAACGTAACTTTTAAGAGATAACACCACGCCTGGCGGTCCTGCTCTCAGCCTTCTTGTTCATCACAACTCTCAGCCTTCAATTTAGCTCTCATCATTGCACTCATTTCAGTTGTTCATCACAACTTTCATCTCAGCTTTCACTGCTCTCGGTGTTCATTGCTTTCATTTTATCGTTGCCCTTTTTAAATCCTATTCTTGGTCGTATTCTTGATCATATTCCTGATCACATTTCTGATCACATTCCTGATCACATTCTTGATCACATTCCTGATCACATTCCTGATCACATTCCTGATCATATTCCTGATCATATTGCTGATCATATTGCTGATCATATTCTTGATCATATTCTTGATCATATTCCTGATCATATTCCTGATCATATTCCTGATCATATTCCTGATCATACTGCTGATCATATTCTTGATCCTATTTTCGATCATATTCTCTATCATTACTTCTAGTTCCAATATCTTTCACTCGTGGACTTCGGATGTCTTCTGTCCACCAGCTGCCCTACGGATCTATAAATAAACAAAAGCTGAGTACCCGTCTTGTCATTGAATTCCCCAACTAGAGGTGCACCAGTCGACTCCCTTAACCTTACCTTCTGATATATAGCTAACAAAAATAACACTGGCAACCCCAAGCCAGGCATTAAAAAATAACATGTCATTAAATCTTGACAAACATTGAAACATGAACTTCACAAACATGAACTGGACACACATGAACTTCACAATTGTTGAAATAAAATCAATCATTTATCATGAAAACAAGTTACGTAGAACTCATACTTTTTATATTAAATTGTAAGGTTGAAATTCTAAAAGTATATGTGAGAATCAGGGTAACACTCTGAGTTGCGATATGTAATTTACTATCCAATGGTGCCTTCATTTAGAATTAACTCCCTGCCTCTAGTTTACTAAACCAACTCTCTAATTCATGAGCTATGAAGGTTTGCTTCGTGACTCAGTATCCTTCAAATATCATATGTATGAGTTAGGATAATTAAAACGAAATCGTTGCCTGTTTCTCGTCGTTATAATTCTTACTCCACATGTGGATTATGTTGAATGTTTGAATGTTCCACCTTGAATGTGTTCGACTTCAGTATGTTTAAGGTTAATGTGTAACGCTGTGATGAATACTCTTGTAACAGAATGCGTTTAGAGTCAGCTAGTGGTAGAGAACTATTGTCTCAGCGCGTTCTCTGGTTCCAGTCCCATTCTTGTGAGTTGTGACTGCCGTTGCGGTGTAAACATTGGTGTCTGTACTGTAACCAAAATTGTGTTCACTGAAATAAACCTGGTTAGCGTAATCACGCTCCTGTGATTTTTCTAGCCTTCTAACAAAGGTTATGGGCCCAGAACACGCTCCAAAGATAAATCTTCAGTGAACACACCAAGTCCGAAGCAAACTGTGGTGACTACAAGGAAGCGTAGAAGTTTGTTGACTTATCACAGTGCAGCAAGTGTGAAGAACATGGCAGACTCTAACAGTGGTAAAAGTTGCAGGAAGCCACTCAACGAGAGAAATTATCCAACATGGAAGATACATATGAGGATGTGTCTTGTGAAGGATAAACTGTGGGATATAGTTCAAGGCACTGAAACTATATCCTCAACGGCAGATGAGGCACTTCGGAGGAAGTTTGAATCTCGCCGAGATTTAGACTTGGGCAAACAAATTCAAGCTGAAGAAAAAGCTGTTCAACATGAAGTTGGAAAATGGTCAAAATCTGCAAGATCATCTAAAAGTGTTGAACTCTTTGAGGAGCTGGTCGTCATTGGTGATGCTATAGTAGAAGAAGAGCGTGTGATCATCCTGCTATCATCACTACCAGATAGGTTTTCTACTCTGGTAACTACTCTTGAAGCCAATGAAAAGATACCAGCGTGGGAAGTTGTAACTGAGCGTCTCCTAAATGAAGAAAGAAGATAGCGAGGCGGCTCAGGTACTTCAGATTCCAGTGAAAAATTGCTAGTGAGTTTCAAAAGAAACAAAAAGCTCATTAAGTGTTTTGAGTGTGGTAAAGAAGGCCACATTAAGAGACAGTGTAGAGTCTATGAAGAAAGACTGAGAAAAGAAAATAGAACATTCCAAGCAAACAAAGCAGTAGATGCACGAAGTTCATCTACGGGTGAAACTATTATGTTTACTAGTGCTTTTCCTATAGGTAATGTTGACTGTGATTCTTGGATAGTTGACTCAGGTGCTACTCAGCACATGTGCAGCAAGAAAAGTCAATTTTCATCTTACTCTGATCTATCTTCTCCTGTAAGAGTTGAAATTGGTGATGGTAGAGCTTTGAAGGGTGTTGGAGTTGGAGATGTGCATCTTAAAATAACACTACCTAATATGCAGGTAATGAATTGTGTTGTAAAAAATGTGTTGTTTGTGCCAGAGCTAGCTTGCAATTTGATTTCTGTTGCGCAGAATGCAGAATGTGGTAAGGAAACCCATTTCAATAAAAGCACATGTGAGATTGTAGATGAAAATAACGAGTTGATAGTTGCTGGTCATAAGGTAGGAAGACTTTATGGACTAGATTGTTCCTATCATGTAGCCGCAAAATGCTCGTCTCCTCGGATGAACTGTTGTGGCACAAGAGATTTTGTCATCTAGGATTTGATAATCTTAAGAAATTAAAGTCTCTTGATCTTATTAGAGGTTTTGATTGTTCTCTAGGAAATGAGAATGTTTTTTGTGAAAATTGTTGTGATGGCAAGAGCCATATACTTCCTTTTTCTAGCGTGAAACTAAAGGATACAGGCTGTATGATTTTAATGCCAAAAGGTCTTGCTGTGTAGATATGTGGTATTTAATGAATCTCAGTTTACGTCATTTGAGAAGGAGCCTTCAAAAGAAATTGAGTGTGTTCCTTGCTCCTTCCCTCAAGAAGAAAAACATGAGGATTCAGAAGGAGAGTTGGAGCTCCGTCGTTCAACTAGGAACAGAGCTGCTCCTGATAGATTTGGAGGATGGGTATAGGTGTGATGCAGACTAAAAATGAAGTGTTCCTAGAGCAGTCTGCTTATACTAAGCCCTGTTGTCTAGGTTTGGCATGGATAAAGCAAATTCTGTTGCTACTCCTGTAGATGTTAATGCAGACCTTGTCACAACTTCAGATGAAGTTGAGGAATGTGACAAATACTTATACCAAAGTGCTGTAGGTAGCCTTTTGTACTAAAAAAATTGATCTCATGTATTGTCCTTCGAATGATATGCTTGCTGATATATTTACTAAGGGTCTAAGTGCCGAGAAGTTCTCTAGGCTGAGAAGGAAGCTAGGTGTAGTTTTCTTTGAGAAGCACATTCAATGTGAGAAGGAGTGTTGAATGTTTAAATGTTCCACCTTGAATGTGTTCGACTTCAGTATGTTTAAGGTTAATGTGTAACGCTGTGATGAATACTCTTGTAACAGAATGCGTTTAGAGTCAGCTAGTGGTAGAGAACAATTGTCCCAGCGCGTTCTCTGGTTCCAGTCCCATTCTTGTGCCTGCCGTTGCGGTGTAAACATTGGTGTCTGTATTGTGACCAAAACTGTGTTCACTGAAATAAACCTGGTTAGCGTAATCACGCTCCTGTGAGCTCTCATAATTTTCGCTCTCATAATTTTCCTTTTTCGGTATTTCTCGGATGTTAAACATCCAATTCAGTTAAATGTAATGATGTCAAATCTAATCTGTACCTAAAGAAAATATTTCGCTTATCACCTAAAATGCGTATAATATCTACCACGCCAGAATTTATATGTATCACCAATGATTACCTCTTAAGTCATCACTGAAAAAGCGAAGTTTCATTTGTTTCCCCATGTACATTTAACATTCATTGCGTGATGTGAATGTTTATGTATACCGGTAGGTACTGCTGTTCTATCATCTATGATACTATGCATAGAATACCTACCACTTAAGGATTTTATGATAAGGCATTTTTAAAAACCAATTCTGTTACATTTCTTATGTACCAACTTTATTGGAAATATACGTTTTTGTTACGTTTTTGTTTTGTTGTTTGTTCTAATCTTCTAACAGATTATGCAATCCCACAGTCATTTTACTTTAGGCATACCTAACAACCAATATTGCAAATTGTGTGTAAATTTTTTCGTAATATACGAACTTAACACCATTTAATCTTTATTGTATGAATTACTGTCGTCGTTGCATATAATAGATATTTAAATCAAAGTCACTGGAGCTCATGGGAAGATAGACTCAGTTTTCAGCCTTCAATTCTGTAATGATATGGGATGAAATTTAAATAATTAAAATTTGCCTTTATCATCCGTGGTTTACAATTTTTAATCCTAAACGATAAGCTGGATTTCGTCATGTTGTTTATAGTATTAAGTAGTATTTAAACGAGCGTCGAGTACGCTCAACGAAAATTACCCGCGAAAATTTCGAAACTCTCATACAAGTAAATAGGAATTTTACCGTAAGGTTCAATCTATTCAAAATCTATAACGGTTCTATCACAATTAGTTTGATTTCCAAATACAATTTAAAATATTTTTTTTTCATGGAATTTTGATGACAAATGTTTATAGTTGAGTTATATCCCTAAGCATAGGTATATGGTTTAATTGTCAAAAATTATTCAATATGATATTTTTGAATACCCAGAAAAATAATTATATCCCAAGATGTATATACTTCCCTTTTGCTCAAATCAATGTGTCAAATAATAAAGTTTATTAAAACGAGTTTACACCATGAATTTGAACGGACTATTGTACTGCCTTAGGTTGTTTTCACTGTTGCTTTCGTTCGTGATGTTGTTGCCGTCGAAGTTGCGGAAGCTTGACTTCGCCCGACAAGAATTAAACTCGTTTCTTTAACAGGACATCTAGTTAATCCACTATCTGGTATTCATGACCTGATCAAAAATTTATTTTCGTATTATCGTCTGCGGAAGCTCTGTAGCTAACCTGATAAAATGGGTAAAGGTAATAGACTTCTCTGTCGTTTATTGATGCGAATGAAATATCGGCTAATATCTTTTCTACTTTCTCATTGTGTTAGGAATAATTTATTGCTCTTTCGTTTTCTTATAAAGTAGTCAACAAGAAGTTTATTTAGCTATTTTCCTTAGCAAAGCGTGCTTCATAATTTTCTGTTGAAAAATGTGCGTCTACTTTGGAATTTAACTTCAGCTTCACGAGTCCTCTACTATATATTTGGGCTATCGATGTTCCAATTGACTTACAAAGTACATAGCTCCTCTGTGAGTATAAAATGTTTTAATATGTTATTTCTTTAAATTTGTAGAATTTTTTACAAAACTAATGACTTTTTTATGACTCACAAAAGAGAAGATAACAGGCGTATATATGACATCGATGATAGTGAGTCCTTTAAACCTCAATTAGGAGATTTAAATGATGCAATTGCGTTCACTACTTTATTTTTCTTGCCACTTGTAATTTTTTTTAAATTTTCATGAATTTAGGAACTAAAACATGGCAAATCCTTTAAATTTTTCTATGATGCTGTTCTACAATTGGTGCATGAATTAAGCAGCCTATTTTAAGTGTGAAGTATCCAGTTTATTTTAGTGATGGGTTTATGAGGCAGCTATGGTTTCCCTATGGATTTACAAATTATAATTTTTATTGTAGCCCTGCTCCTGAAATTAAGTGTTTTTATGAACAGAAGTTTCACCTAATGGTAAAAGCAACATAATAAGAAAGAAATGTCATTGAGGATCATTAATTTTAATTAATTCTCAGGTTTAATACAAAATAGTGTTGTGAGACCAGTTTTCTATGAAGAAAAGTCTCCAACAATGTTGCTAGGTTGTGCAAAATGCAGCTATAGAAGCAAATGCAGAGCTTACATTTCTAAATAAGAGAGCCGTTGTTCAGAAGCAAATTATTTCCAAACTCTGTTCTGTGCTTTGATAAGAATTTTTCTAGGTATTATAGAAGCATATTCTTTGCAAAGCTATTGACAAAACCCTTATTTTATTTTACATTTTTAATAACAAGATCTTGATGAAGTAATATCTTGTACTTCATTTACATTTCAGGATAATGATGAGAAACATATAAATAAATCTTTAATTTTTGGTTAGTTGACTCGGAGAACAAGCTGCATGCAAAAATTACCCTAATACACAGGTGAAAAACTTTGGGTTGCCACCCTGTTGTGTGTGTGTTTTAAAGGAAACTCTGGGTTGCCACCCTGTTGTGTGTGTGTGTTTTAAAGGAAACTCTGGGTTGCCACCCTGTTGTGTGTGTGTGTTTTAAAGGATACTCTGGGTTGCCACCCTGTTGTGTGTGTGTGTTTTA